>PVIH01005529.1:0-46415 GCA_004025045.1 Sigmodon hispidus
AAAAAAAAAAAAAAAAAAAAAAAAAAAAAAAAAAAAGAAAGTGAGAAATTATCTAGTTCTTCCTATTTTTAAATGACATTTTGCTCTTTAAACAAACCTAGTAATGGGAGTTACTTTGTTGTTTGGGTTTTTTGTTTTATCTCTAGAAATATTAAACCCATAATCCTAGATGCTGAGGATATAGCTCCAGCAATAGTCGGGTACTTGCCACACACACACACAAGCCCTAGGTCTAGTTTCAGCTGCTACAAAGGAAGAAAAGAGTGTTCTCTTGCCACCCACTTCCATGCTGCTGGGAGAACTCCAGGTCTCACTGCCTCCCCCTTTGTGTCCTCCTTTCTTACTGTGTTTATTTTGTTGCTCTCTAAATTTCTAGGTTTTGATTTCCCTTTAACACAACCAAAACTTCGTTGAGATGCCTGAATCTAAGAGTCCATCTTTTAATAAAGATAACAATTTGATATGGCAAATTTTACACAATTTTAACTGTTTTTGAGACAATCATTTTCTTATCAAATATTGCTTCTCCTTTATTCTTTCTATCATCCAATCTGGTGGCATGAGATTATCTTACCCCACATCAATAATTCTTCATGTCCTTTACATCTTCATTCCTTTTCAAGTATTTATATTTTTTAAAAAGATTTTATTTTTTTTAGCCATACTTTAACGATCCTAGAATCCTCATATTTGTGGGTCTTTATCTATAGTTGTTGTTTTCTGTTTTACTTTTATTTTTGTCTTTCTTCTTAATTTGTATTCTTGGTGGATTGTTTTTTCCATATTATTGAATGAATGTATTTTTGTTTGGTGTGTGAGGTAAGGAAAGGAAGGAGAGGAAGAAAAGGGAAGAGAGAGGGAGGGAAAAGAGAGACAGAGAGAGAGAAACAGAGACAGAGAAAGAGAGAGAATATAGTGAATATACTGGTTCCAGATGTCCCAGGAAACTTTACTCATACTAATTTATATGTGGAGTCTGGGTTTGTTCTGCCAGACATCTGAGGGCAATCCCAATTTAGGGTGCCTTAAAACAGTGGTTCTCAACCCGTGGGTCTTGACTCCTTTGGAGTCACATAAGATATTTACGTTATGATTTATAATAGTAGCAAAACTACAGTTATGAAGTAGCAGTGAAATAATTTTATGGTTGGAGGTCAGCACAACATAAGGAATTGTACTAAAGGGTCTCAACACTGGGAATGTTGAGAACCACTGCCTTAAAATACTATACAGGTGATGCTGATAATGACCCCCAAACTATGTGGCTAGAAATTCTTGTAAGAATTATTCTTAAGTTCATTCCATCCTTACCTTCATTATTATAATTTTGTGTCCTTCACTGCATTTATTCATAGTATGTTTTAACGAAAGCTACTTCTGCCTTCTGATATCACTCTAAACTATAACTATTAAATGATAGAAATAAACCGAAAACAAATCTAAAGACTGGTAGATCATAATGTTGGGTCATTAACAAAACTTTGCCAGCATCCAAGGGAACACAATCAGGGTTTTTGCTTATCAGGTAAGTTTAGGAGCATTGCCTGCGGCGGGAAGGCTAAGTGAATTATTTCAGGATACTTAGGCTCCAAGTCTGGATGGGGAAAGCACAAAAGTTCTAACTTCACATTAAATATTTACAGGCAGTTAAGACTCAAAGTTGCAGAAACTTAGATGTGGGTGTACTTTCCCATGTGTGCATGGGAATGAAGTTATGCCATTCTCTGAAGAAAACAAACAAACAAAAAAGGCTTCAAATCTACTGAGCAAAAAAAGCCCCAAAAGCCTTCCATGTGAAAACAGGAGGGACCCAGATATGCAAAAGCTATACCAAAGACCACAAGATGCTCAGGAAGTTGAGCTTCCTTTGGAGGCAAGAGCAGGATAAGAGACCGAGGGATGAGTATGTGCCATTGCATACCTTTTTGAAGCTGAGATTTTAGCCATGAAAACATAGTATTTATTCACTTGAATAGAAATACAATAAATATAAAGGTAGAAAAAAAACCTCAGAGGGTAAAGAAGTGAATCATCACTTCCTGGCTGTGCATAGCCCTCTGTACCTTTATTTCCATGCTTATAAAATGGGGAGAACAATATTTCCTTATGAGGTCTTGGAACTGTGATTATAATTGTAGTGAAGTTGACCACATAGCAAATACATTGTTTTTATTGGAAGCCTTTTGATTTTGCAACATTACTTAATTTTTCTTAATCAGGGTTCTCCTCCTTATCTTCTGGGATGGGAGAATATTCTGCAGGATTTTAAACTCCCTGTGCTTTAAGTTTCTGGATTTATGAAATATAAAGACCACCACCACAGTTCAGTGAACCTGCCCCTATTTGGTGGTATTAGGTCATTGTTCTTAATTGCTTAAATATACTGATGGGATTGTGTTGTGTTTAATTGAGTCTTTCTAGTTTATAATGTATACGTAAATATTTATGGATAAAAATGTATTAGACTTCCTTCAAAAGGATGAAGAGAGAAATGTGTGAGGGAGTGTATGAAACAGGAGTGACCTTGAGTTGGCAATTGTCAAATCTGAGCAATGAGTATGAGGCGCTCATTGTGAGATTCTCTCTCCTCCTTTGTATATCATTGTATTTTTTTTCTTGGATTAATAGTATTTTGGGGTTTGTTTTTTCAAGAGACTATGGTTAAGTAAGAATAAAGTATCTCTCCTTAGCACATGTAGAATTACACAATCCTTGACTTCAGGTCATCAGGGGAAGAGCCTGTGGTGTGGTCATAGCTGGAGTCTCATCATTATTTTTATTGGCCTTAGATGAATGACCAGGAACAAAGGCTGGGAAACAGGGGAGTAGATTTACTGATAAATATGAGCAAAATCATTGTGTGTGTGTGTGTGTGTGTGTGTGTGTGTGTGTGTGTGTGTGTGTTTAAAGAGTTCTCCTAATTAAAATCTCAAGGTTTTGATGTTTGGGGAGACACCAACCCCCACAGGTTACAGAAACTGTAGAGTTCTGACACCTGACATTCGTGGCTCTCAGCCAGAAGCCAAACTCAGAACGATGGTGGGAGCGTCTCATCTCTCTGTCGTTAAATGTCAGCAGCCATTTTGCCTTCATTTGGAGCTTCAACTTTGAGAACCAATTAAACAGTGTCAAGCATGGCAGGTGCTTTCTTCTATCTTTGCAAATGTCTTTTTGTCTGATCAATTATCTCTTCAGCATTTAACCTGGAAGAACCGACTGTGCGTATTAGCTATGGGTGTGTGGTCAGAACTATCCGAATAGCAGGGAATTAGAAGGGCTGCCTAAAAAGTTTCCCTCTTCTTTTCCCCCACCCCTTCCCACCTCTGTCTCCATGGAGATGAGGTCAGAGGCCACAGGGAGCTCACAAAGAGCCAGCCGCAGAGAATGAGAAGACTCACTTAGATAGCTCAGCTGAAAGCTATAAACTCCTTTACAAAGACCAGCTGAGTCTGTTGGCCTCAGCATCTGGGGTGCCTTTTACACTAATAAATAGGGGGCTTTTTGGTTTTTGTCTCTTAGGGTGTAAAGGGGGGAGGTGCTACTGAGTCAAAGGCAGGTTTGTCTTTATAATTAAGCTTACTCTGTCAAGTAATGGAGAAATAGTGTGCAAATAAGAAAAAAAATACCTTAAGAAGTGGATTTCCATTTAAAACCTTTAAATAATAGTGTGCATTAAGGTTTTTTAATACTTTTGAATAGTGGAATGCAATAAGACATCCTCACCAGTTTAATCTCTGTTCTTACAAACTGGCCATGCCACATCCTTGACAAAACATATACAAACATCTTCATTGCATAGTCAATTATAAATGACTTTGTCTAATGAAACATCACTTAATGCAATTCAACATTACCATTTTATTAAAAAAAAAAAAAAAAAAAAAAAAAGGAAATCTGAAGATATAGGCAGTTGGTCCCGCTCCATGAGTTGAAGTACTGTGACTCCTTGTTTGTCTTGAACTGTTGCCACTGTGTCATTTTTTTTTTTAACTTTTAAATATTTACTTTAGAACTAGCGATGTAGCTTAGTCTAGCATGTGTGAGACTCTGAGATCTATCCCTACCATTGCGAAAGGGGGCGGGGCTAGAAGAGGAAGTGAGGAAGAGACAGGACAGCAGCTCAGATACATTAAAGGCTTTATCATTTTTTTAATTTATTGTACCATTTTATTCATTAACAGCTATACGTCTATTGAAGCAATATAAGACATAAATTGAGGTTTGAGAAAGCTCAAGCAAGTCCCTATTAAATGAAGAATTAAGGAAGCCTGCGTTACCGCATTAAAATATACTTTTCTTGCCACGCATCTTTAAAAGTCATGGCTTATGAAGTTAGTGTTACCCCCAAGTATGTTTCCAAAACTTCATCATTTCTCTTGCATTAAACAAGTCAGTCGTTACTTTTAGTCACCAGGCACAAAGCACTCCGAATTTTCCAGAATGTAGTTTTAATAAATAACCGGTACTACACTGTCTCTAAAGGCTGTAAATTCTCCGTCCTTCCTCCTCTCTTGGGTTGCCGCTTTCCCCATCAGCCTCTTCTTTGTGGTGCAGCTCTTTCTCATGTCTGTGCTGAGTCCTCTCTGTCCTGGGTTGAGCTCTACTTCCCTCTGCTCTCAGAAGTGAAAGAGAACATCGTGTTCCCAAGCTGCCCAGCACACATGCCTCAGGATGCTGCCAAGTTCACAGCTGACCAATTGGCCTACTTTAGAGGACTTGCATTTATAAAATTTACAACCTTTATTTCCACTACCCATCCTCACTCTCATCCCTGTGAGCGCAATAAAGTCTGTGTCAAATGTAGCGATAAATCAAGAGCCCTTTGGCTTTGTTGCAACAGAGTGGGCAGGCAGTTCTTTTCCCCTTCCATGGCTTGCAGCCCTGCCACTCACTCCCAAGTAAATGGAAAACACTGGGTGATGTGGGACACAAAAGCATTTGGAAGCAGCTGCCTCTGAATTCATAACTCACTTCTAAAGAAATATACTGATGAGATGATATGCTCTTCAATCTGGGGTGGGGGGGCTTCCCATCTTTTAATTTTTCCCCCAAACAGACTGGCAAACTGGCCTTCTTCCCACTTAGAAGACAAGGCTTGTTCCTGCCTTTTCCACTAAGGTCCAGATAGGCAGGTTTGGTGGGTTGTAAGCACCCTGAACACTTTGATCCGGGTTTTCAATAGATTCGAGGCCAATTAAGAACATGAATTTAATATTAATAGAGTTTTTATTTGTTTTTGTTTTTTAAAGAAGATAGAGAAATTGTTTTTCTTTTTCCTGGAGCTGCTGGGGTTTTAGGGGTGTTTGTTTGTTTGTTTAATCTGGTCTTGTCCATTAAAATATATTTTCTGTTAAGGACAGACCCAGGTTTTTATGAAGCTGTTAAAACCTGGCACTTTAGTTATGAGCTGGGATATAAAGGTTCCAAAGCGAATAACCATTTTTAAATGAATAGAGAGGTTACAATTTCTCACAATTAATAAATAGCATCCAGAAGATGGTGTAAATAATATCACCGGCATTAAGTAACAGCAGTGATTCTGTTGGAATTTAACCATTTGACTCAATAACTTCTTTGTGATCCTTTCTTATCTGTCCCTTCATGGTGAGAACTTTATAATAATGCTGTTCTGTGTAGAGAGAAAAGGGGATTTTGCCTTTCTTCTGGCATAGTAGGTGGAAATACAAGGTTTTGTTATTGGTGCATTAGAATAGGTCCATTGGCTTCAGATCCAACTAGTCATGGCACAGCTGAAACGGTCTCTTGCTCCAGAAGTGCTTCATTGGAAAAGTTCCTTTGATCTCTCTGGGCAGAGCTCCAGATGCCCCTTTGGCCATAGCTTCAGTGACTGGCCAGTCCTGTTGGGCGACCTCAGTGGGAGAACAGGGCACAAAATACTTGTGGTAGAACCTGGGTCTGGAGGCCCTTGGCAGAGTGGTACACATCTCACTCCAAACCTCCTTTGTTGATGCCAAAGTTGGATTCCAGACTCTTGGGCAGGCACAATATGGTACAGGGAAGCAAACTGGAAAGAATTCTGGGAACCCACTATTTCCCCTGCTCAGGGCATCAGGGCTGATACTGAGCAGGGAAGTGCATGTTGTATCCATCCTCCATTCCCAAATCCCTGAGAAGGGTACTTAGGACCTGGGATGGAGATCGTGTGAGAACAAGTAAATATCATCAAACCCTCCTCTCTACTCTGTGTTGGTCGTATACTGGACCTTTCTGACACTGGACTTGGGATGGAATTCTCTATCTGAAATGACTCCTACTTAATCTGGAA
The DNA here is from genome assembly GCA_004025045.1 of Sigmodon hispidus. Lineage (NCBI taxonomy): Eukaryota > Metazoa > Chordata > Mammalia > Rodentia > Cricetidae > Sigmodon > Sigmodon hispidus. The sequence continues at coordinate 6,287 of PVIH01005529.1, forward strand.
ATTTTAAGCTCCATATGACAAAGATTTTATCTGCTTGTTTCACCACTAAATTCTCATTGTTTGAACAAGTAAGAAGTTTTCCACTGACTGTGTCTCTGTTTGAGGAGGGGACCAAAATTAGTTAGCAAAGTCTTTTTTTTCCCCCAGGGTTAAAACAGGGTGGTCACCTGTAAGCCACTAGCTTTTGCTCAGTTCCTGTCCACTCTAGAGATACTTGCTTTGACATCCTCTGAGCTCCTCCTCATTGCGGGGGGGCGGGTTGTGGGGGGGGACCTACAAAGCAGAATTTAAGCATTGTGTCTTCCTTAGTCACTTGGCATTCATGCTTCATTACTGCCCAAATTGTCAAATGTCAAGGCTTTTAGCCCCAGATTCTTTTAGTTGGGCTACAATGCCTGAACTTTTTCAGAATCAAAAAGGGTTTGATGCCTTCTTTTAAAACTGAAGTTAATGATTTTAGTAGAATACTCTTAAACATATAAATGTGTTCACCTGCTCCTGGAGGGTGCTGAGGCACTCCTTTTGGAATCCACAAGGAAAAAAATTAACATAGTCAGTCTGGTCCTAGTCGTTATGAGGGTTATTTGGGGTATCTCTATTAAATGAGCCTGCAAAATACGTTCAGATCTCATGAAGCTCACAGATAATACCGTGATATTCTCTCTCTCTCTCTCCCCTCTCTCTTTCTCACATACACACACACAAATAAAATGTAATAAAACAAATTTCTCCCTCAAAATAAGAGTATTAGTCTATTTGAATTGATATTTGTAAAAATGCCATAGAAAAGATGATATACAAATAGGAAAATTTATTTCAAGAACTTCTTACAGTTTTGGAAGTTTGAGACTAGATAGCTCAAGACAATGATACTGATAGATTTAGGTTCTACCGAAGACCCTTTCTCTCGTCAACAGAGAGAATACCACTGTGTCATCCAGAGCAAAAAACAACAGAGGCTCATTTTTTGGACCTTTTTTTGTGAAAATTCCATGGTTTTTTTTTTTTTGTTTTTTTTTTTTTTAAAAAAACTTTATTTATTTATTTATTTGCCTTGGTATTTGCCTGGAACTGGAACTACAGACAGTTGTTAGCTGCCATGTGGGTGCTGGGAATCGAACCCGGGTCCTCTGGAAGAGCAGACAGTGCTCTTAACCGCTGAGCCATCTCTCCAGCCCCGAAAATTCCATGTTGATGAGACTAATTTCTAAAGGTTCTGCCTCCTCTATCCCCAAAGCAGGGTGAAAATTTTTAACCTATGCATTTTAGGGGGATGCAAACATGCAAACTCTGGCAATAAGCTTTGGAATATTTGTTGTCTACTGTTCATTACCCTGTCATCTCCTCTGTCTAACAGTGGGATACCTGGGATTTCTATGTCTGACTAACTTTGGGAACCTTATATGTTGTTATAAGACAAACTCAGAGACCAAGACAGTCAAAACCGTCTTCTAGAAGAAACTTGGCATTGACTTTGTGCTGAGGCCCAAGTGGGAGTTTGAAGAATGCTCACTAAAACACCTCACACACAGGCTCTTAATCTAACTGCCTACACAGGACTATACAAGGCACAGCTCTACTCCCTTGTTATCTTACTCAGTCAGCACATATGAGCCCATTACTCTACATAAAGCCTTTCCTCAGAAGTGTTTGTTGATAAATGACACATGCCCCACACCTTGGAGGAGATGATGAAATTCATTAGAGAGAATGAATAGGGAGTGTAATTGTGTAACCAGTTAACACAAAAGAAGAAGGAGGATCCGATCTGGTATTTATTTTTAGCTTGCAGATCTACTGGCCCAAAATCTGAATATAACATAAATAAGTGATCTGCTTAGGATCCCACAGTGCTAAAGCTAAGTATCAGGCATGCTGCACACTCATCTGGAACTGAGATCACATCTTATGTTCAGGTGGTTGGGACAGATTCACATCCTTACTGGTTGTCAGCCAGGGAACATTCTAAGATCCAAGAGGCTGTCCTGTAGACTTCCTCATGCCCAAGCAAGTAGAGGGTGTCTTCCTTGTACCCAGTTGTTTTCACACTTCAAATCCCTTTTGACATATCCTCTTTTTAAAACACTGATCTAATTAGATCACTCCCACCAAAGGCAATTCTACATTAATGTCCACTGAATTGCATGTGCAAAATCCATTTATCCTATTAGAATCCCAGGAGTAATGGTTCACTGGCAGTACTCACACTCAGTGAATGAGGATCCTACAAGGGCCTGACTAAAGTCATCTTGACATTTTGCTTGCTGCATTACCACCAAATATTAAAAGTGGGTACAAAGAGCTGTGAGAACTCAGAAAAGGGACAAGAGCAACGGTGTCTAGTGAGACAGAGTTTGTTTAAAACAATGGTTCTCAACCATCTTAATGTTGTAACCCTTTAATATAGTTCCTCATGTTGTAGTGATCCCAACCATAAAATTATTTTGTTACTACTTCATAACTATAATTTTGCTATAATTTATGTTATGAATCATAATATAAATAAATATATGATATGCAGGATATCTGATGTGACTCCTGTGAAAGTCATTTGATCACCATTCAGGGGTCACAACCAATAGGCTGAGAACCACTGGTTTAAAAGAAAGGCAAAATTGGAGTTAATCAGAGATGTGGGAGGCTTGAGTACTTTACCAGGAAGGTATGCTTTCTCTCTACCAGCATCCCCAAAGTCTTTGAGTGCATGTTGAGTACATGGAGCATCTTACCTGTGGGGACTGCTGCCCTAATCACCAGTGAACTAAGCAGAGTCATTGATTCATAGAGAATGATTAAGTAATATCTGGAACCTGTAATAGTGACCCATTCCTACAAAGCCAATATGCAGGGGGCTTAGGAAGAAAGGTTACCATGAATCTGAAGCCAGGATGAAACCTGGTCTCAAAACAAAGGAGAAAGCTAGGTGTAGTGGTGCACATCTTTCATTTCAGCACTTGGAAGGCAGATGCAAGTGAATCTCTGTGAGTTTGAGACCAGCCTGCTCTACAGAGCAAGTTCCTGGAAAGCTAGAGCTACATAATGAGACCCTGTTTTGTAAAATAAAAAAACAAACAAACCAAAAAAAAAAAAAAAAGGACAAAAGAGAAGGGGAAAGGAAGAAAAGAAAGAGCAAATGATAGACAGACTAGCTGTGGTGTACATACAATCTCAACACTGGGAACAAAAGGATTGTGAGTTTGAGGCCCTGGAAGCCTGGATTATACAGTGAGATCCTGCCTCAAAACAATACCAAAAATTTTTTATTGATTCAGTGTTTACCTAATTTAAGATAATCATATAATTTATACCTCTTGCTTACCATATTTATATTCTACACTGATGAGAGATTTTGTAAAACATTTTGATACATGTATATATCCATATACATGCTCAGGAAGAAGATATGTACAGCTGATTGCTGGTTAATAGACTGACTTATTCTCACGTGTTGTTTCTGTGGAATATTCTACCTAACCAATTAATTAATTAGTTAGTTTTATTCTACTTCAGTCACTTCTGTTCATGTGTATCACCATTTGGAAAACTAGATATAGATATTGATATAAAAATGATAGGTAGATGGTAGGTGGGTAGATAGAAGGAGAACAAAGAAATAGGTTGACAGACAGGAGGGACAGACAGACAGATATTTATTTTAGGAAATTGACTAATACAATTGTTGGGACTAATAAATTCAAAGTCTGAAGGTCCCAAGAAGCTCAAATCAATAGCTAATGTTAATTACTTTTACAAAGTACTTACACAGCAACACCTTGATAAATATTTAACTAAAAACCTCAGCAATGTAACCTATCCACATTGAAACATGAACTAAAGACAGTTGTGGACACTTGGACTACTCAAGTCCTTGGGAATTTTCATTCAGACAACATCACACAACACAATGACCCAGCCACACTCAACCACTCTGGAGTTATGTGATTTAATAAAATGATTGTTGTTATAAGCCATTAAAATTGGGATGGCTACACAGAATTGAGCTCCCAAGAGTTGAGGACATAAGGTGGAGCATTTAAGGAAACAGAAGCAAGATTTGAGTGCCATCTCTGTGAGGAAGCCACTCAGATGCCTCAGTCCCACCAGTGACTGACTACACAGCCTGTTGTTCATCATCCTTCAAGCATCCACCAGATATTCTTTATCAACCTCCCACCTCTCAAAAGTACCTGGATTCTGTTTGATGAGTCAAGAAATAGACTCCTTACCAGCCCTAAAATACATGATTTTGACCACAAAATCAGCACCACCCTGGACAAAGTAATTAATTCAAGATAGAACATGTGAGCTCTGGCTGTTAAGGGTGACAAAGATGTTCTTTCTGCCTTGCTAAGTGGCACTGAGCAAGCATTTGGCTTCTTGTAGGAGCCAGTGGCAGCAGTGGGTGACCTTGATGGAATTCAAACATGGATCCAACAGGCTGGGACCCAGAACAGAGCCAATGAACCACTTCCTGTGCTGTTCCCTAGGAGTCAGCCTGCCAGGAAGCTTACATTCGGTTGGCTTTTCCTTTCTATGAACTGACAAATTTTCCTTATTACTCAAATCAATTTAGGTTGTACTTCCAAGGCTTTGCATCTGAATGACTCTCTGTATCCATACCAAAAGAAGAGATCATTATTAGGAAATGTCTACAAAAAGGAACGTGATCTCTTCATCTCTATCAGTGACTGCTTCAGAGTCAGGAAGAGGTGAAGATGGCATGTGAGAGTCACATGACATCTGTCCTGACATCACAACCCTGGAATCCTCATCACCTGTGAGTCAGGGAGAACTACAGAAAGCAGGCTGTGACTGAGGTGGCTTGACCACCCACTGTGTGCGAAGTACTAACTAGCCTTGCTGCTTTGCACACATTACTTGGTGAATTTCTACCAGATCCCTTAGGTGGACATGCCTGATTCTAAATCTTGGAAATTTGTGAGCTGTAGCTGAGAGAAGACAATTCAGTTGACCAAAGTTATAGTCCTCAGTTTCCAAAAGGCTTGGCTCTCAGCTCCTCCTGACTTTAGTTGTCCTTCCCAACCCTTTGCATCTCCAAAGCAGGCTCCCACATCAGTCCCACGGCCACCACGCCAAAGACTCAAACAGTGCAGATAAGAAAAGGAAGACATAAATGTTGTCCAGTTGGTTCTTTTTTTTAAAAAAAAAAAAAACTTTATTTATTTATTTGTCTTGGTGTTTTGTCTGGAACTGGAACTACAGACAGTTGTTAGCTGCCATGTGGGTGCTGGGAATTGAACCCGGGTCCTCTGGAAGAGCAGACGGTGCTCTTAACCGCTGAGCCATCTCTCCAGCCCCGGTCCAGTTGTTTCTTATTCTTTGTTCTTTACTCAGCTCCCAAATAAACACATGGAGACATACTCTTTCTTATGAATGCCTGGCCTTAGCTTGGCTTGTTTCTAGCCAGTTTTTCTTAAATTTTCCCATCTATCTTTTGCTTCTAGATTTTTACCTTTCTCTATTTCTGGACATTTTTTTTTTCTTTCCTCCTCATTTGTGTGTGGCTCTGTGGCTGGCCCCCTTTTTTCTTGTTCCTCAATCTCTGTTTTTCAGATTTTCCTTCCTATTTATTCTATCTGCCTGTCAGCCTATCCTTTCTCCTGCCTTGTTATTGGCCATTTAGCCTCTTTATTAGACCAACCAGGTGTTAACTGGCTCCATCTCTAGTTTATATCTTGCATCCAGCTCCATAACTCTAGACATAGTCATCTGACCTCTTCGGACTCATTTCTTCCTTTTGGAAAACGAAGTCTCTTCTGACCTGTCTTGGTGCCATCTTATTGGCACCAAGCAATGAAGTGTTAATTTGTGGAAAATGATGAGTAGGTTTTCTGTTGATCCACTACTCACTGATCTGAGTCATTTAATCAATAAAGGGGTTAAAATTTCCTTACCTATTAAATAGGAGGCAATAATGGCATCTGTCATGTTCAGAAGTCACATAAGTTAGCGGTAGGAGCATGGTGAGTGATACTATTAAGCACTACTGGGCCACTCATACCTCAAGGCCTACGGTCATGAATCTCTACCCATCTAGCCCTATCTTGAGTGCTGTTTAGGAGTCTTTTCCACTCTGGTTGCTTCCAAAAGGTTTTCAATTACAGTGGTCAGGGATTGTCTCTAAATAAGACTTTCAATTACTGTGCCATAAAGTAACAAAGACTGACAAGAAGAGGAGCCTAAATCCCAGCTCAATTTGCATAACTTTTGGTCTTTTCTCATTAGTAGAAAAAAGGGAAGAGGGGCCTTCCATGTCTGTCTCCAGCCTTTCTCCCAAAGTTGTACTTTACTGATGGAAAGGATTTGAGCCCTCAGTCAGTGGTGACTTACGGATGGGCTTAACTGCTGGCATCTGCTTTTCAGAGTATTTGGTCTTCCATCACTGTCAAAGCCCAACTACATTCTCTAAGGTCAGGACACAGTCAGGACTAGGATGTGTCTGTGTTTGCCTTGGTTCTGCCGGTGTGGGGTTTGGAGAAGGAAAGGGAGGAAACCTAGATTCTTTTCCAGGTCTAGGTTCTGCCCTCCAGGATGAAGGTAAAGAGGGAAGAGAGGGTGCTGGATTCTTCCTAGGACTTCATGAGACAGACTGGCTGGAGTAGAAACTGCTGTCATTTGAACCGAGAGGTAGGGACAGAAGGGCTAGAAGAGACATAGGCACTTAAAGCCAAGACCTTTATCAAGAACAAAACAAATAAACAAACAAAAAAAAACCTGAAGATTTTTAAAAAGCAGAATAGGACAGAGTATTCTAGGAGCAACCTCAGGAGGGAGGAAGAACCCAGTGCTCACACACTTGATTGCTACCCTGCTGTGCAATGGATTCACAGCACCAAGATGGCTGACACACCACTGTTACTGCCCACTTTTGCTACTCTGGGGCTGGATTTGGTACACGTTCCTAAAAGGGCACTGGTAGAGGCGATAACCAATGTCACCAAGAGTTCTTTGAACTCTAGAGATCTTCTATCAGGTCAAATCACAGGCTACTGTGAATTCCTTCTCTGGCTTTTCACATGTGCACAGAAGCAGTAGTGTAAATATGTGTATGTATGTATGTATGTATGTATGTATGTATGTATATGTATGTATGTAGAGATAGATAGATAGAGAGAGAGTGTCTTGTTTTGATGATTCAACTCTAAAAGGAGTTAGATCTATATATTCTCTCCAAGCTTTCAAAGGCTACAAGTTGTTGACTATAATTTCAAGACTGGAAGTAGAGATGGAGAGGTTGATGGATCCAAGTAGTATTAAATAAATCATTTTGAGTAGAATAAATCATTGGGAGAAGACAGTTGTGAGAGGGATAGGCACTCCTACTAGAGAGGCCACAGTGTAAGGATGGGAGGATTCTATAGAGAATCCTTACAAAGTTTGCTTCAGCTGGGAGGTCACGGTCAACATCTATAATCACAAATCATATTCAACTGTCAACCTACAATAACGTAATGTGAAAAGCTCTCATTGTATCTCTGTGGTCTTCTTCCCCCTAAACCACTCCATCCACTCTAACTGTGAGAAAAAAGAAGAACAAAGTATCAGACAAGTACCAGCAGGGACATATTCTAATCGCTAACAAAATCAGTTACCAGGGCTTTTGGTCCAGGTTACAAAACTAGACCATCCCTGGACTCTTAGAGCCTGGACAGCCCAATAGAGACAATGTGATTAATAAATGTAACTTGAGGGGCTGGAGAGATGGTTCAGTGGTTAGGAGCACTGACTGCTCTTGTAGAAGACCGGGGTTCAATTCCCAGCACCCACATAGCAGCTCACAGCTGTCTGTAGTTCCAGTTCCAGGCAAACACCAAGGCAAATTAATAAATAAAAACTTAAAAAGAAAAAAAAAAAGGTAACTTGAGACTCTACAAGGGATCACAGATTGAGGCAGGTCGGAGGCTCACAAGCACATTTCCAGCATTTAGGAAGCAGACTAAGGAAGATCACCAGTTCTAAGCCAACCTGCGCCACATAGTGAGTGGACAGTCTAATCTACAGAATGAGGAAGCCCTGTCTCAAACCAACCACCAAGTAAAAACCAATAAAAAAAAAAAAAAAAGAAAATCTGAATAAACTCTTGTCTACCTTCAGTTAGTATATCAATATTAAATTTTAAATTATAACAAATATATATGACTAATATACCTTAAGGAACTAGGAAGACAAAGAGTTTGCAAAGCTCTTTATACTAATTTTAGATAGTAAACTTTTATATATATATGTATATATACATGTATATACACACACACACACATATACTTTTTCCTTCTCTTTGTAAGTGTGGTTATTTGGAATAAGATTACATAACCTTATTTAGCTATGAAGCATTTCATATAAGTTTACAAGCTGGGACAGAAAAATATTTACAGAGAAAGGAGGTTTTTGTTACATGAATAATTTCCCAGAATTGTAATGTAATTCTCTGTAATGAGAAGAGTAGACAGTGCCCTGTATCTGAATCATAAACGTATTCTGTGTTCCCATGGGCTGGTCACCTGTCCTGGTGGTAGCCACCTGTGGACTCTGTATGAACTATGAACTTTCCCATAGGAAGTGACCGTTGTTTTATAGTTCTACTGCTACTGGGTTTCTGCCGGTAACATTTATAAACTGTGTGTGCCACAAGGTTGGAGAGATTAACCTCTCTGAAACTCTCTTTTGTCTTTTGTTAAGAAAGAAAGGACACAGGGAGGGAGGGAGGGAGGGAGGGAGGGAAAAGAAAGAAAGGAAAGAAGGAAGGAAGAACAAAAGAAAGAAAGAGAGAGAAAAGGAAAGAAAAGCAATGTTCGAACTTTTAAGTCTTGTGACTACAGAGGAAATGAATATAAATCCAGTGCCTGGCACATAAAAGTTCTCAGTAAATGCTATTTGATAATAAACACAGTTATCCTTCCCATGCAGGAGAAGGTAAGTAATCCCTTTTAGCCCCCAGGAAATATGGCTTGCAGCTCTTTCCTCAGCATGCTTCCTAATTTAACTGCATGAAGCATCTATCTATAAGGCTGTGCCAGCAGCAGCCTCTGGTTTGTATCTAAGCGAGCCTTGGTCATTAAGCAAAGTCAGGGTCTTTGTCATCGGTTTTTATCATCACTGGCCAAGCAGAGAAAGGCCAAGTCACAGGGTACATCTCTACCCACCCATGCTCTCTGTTCTAAAAAACAAAACAAAAAACTGACAGACAGTGTTAGACCCCCGCCCAGGCTGGGGAGCAAGTGGGAAGTCTCCTTTCTCTCCTTGTTCCCCAGCACCTGTCAGGGAGACGGGATGCAGGCCCGGCGGCCGCTTCCTCCTGCCCCCGCCGCCCGGCGGACCCTCGGCTCCCGGCAACGCGCCCGCGGCCCACGCCGACTAGAAAGCGCCCATTGAGCGCTTGCAGCTGCCGGTGCCTCTTGCCCAAAAACTAAATAAAGCCCTGACTGCAGTTCCAGCGAAGAAGACACTACTGTGTTCTTCCCAGCCCAGTCACGGCTATAAAGCATTAAATGCAAACTGCTGATTGTTAACGCTGCATTTGTTTACACCCCGAATCTTGAATCACAATGGGGTGGGTCTGGGGCTGCCAGGGCCGGCAAGAGCTGGCTTTATCCTGGATGATGCAGACTACTGTTCCTGACCTGCCACAGAAGAGAAGTTGAGTAAATAGCATAGCTTTTTTTTTTTTTTTTTTTTTCCTTATAGATGTTTGCACATGGAGACCTCAATGAGATTTTGTTCCCGATGAAATTGAAGGGAATGAATTGCAGAAGCCTTACTATATTTATGGATGTGTAGAAAGTTCAGGGATTTGTAAGGTCTCTCAAAGAAGAACACAACGCTGTATGAATTGACATAGGATGCGAATGAATGGAAGGATGTCTGGGATCCTCTTGAACTGCGGAACTGCAGGGAAGGGAGAGGGATGGGTGCCGGAAGTGTGGTTCATTCGCTAAGCTGAATGATGATTGACAGCTGCAACATTTACCCACCCCCTGCACCAGTCATGGCCATATGCTTTTAAAATTCAGCAGTCACTCTCTACTCATGAATTTAAACGATTTTCACTTGGAAATACTACAATGAAAGACACCTTCTACCCTCTGCCTTTCCAGGTAGCAAAAGCTTTTTTTTTCTTAGCTTTAATGGTTTTTAGATTATGTCATCATGTTAGGGTTGTTGTTGCTGTCTTCTAGCCAAAAATCACAAATGTAGACAAAAACATAAAGTTCCCGCCGTTGAATTAAAATGTGTTTATATTTTTATGCAATTATTTTCCATCTTTATACATACACAGAAAAAGTTAAGATGCCTAGGTGAAATTCCATTCTCTTTTGCTTTGTATACTATTCTGCTAGCTTCTAGGGGCCATTCCCTATGCCATTAGTATTTTAAAAACAATAATTCATAATGAGTTTAAAGTATTTCCACCCTATGCTTCTCCATGGTAGAAAACAAAAACACCTCAGAACAGAGTTTTGCTTGTACCAGGCTGTACTTAAAAACCTAGAATGAGCTACTCAGAGCTAGCGACTTCAGAGAATTTATCTGCCCTGGAAACACACCACTGTCTTCAGAACAATTGCAGAATCATAGGTGGCTTCAGCATAGTATTTGGAAAGTACAAACAAAGTGATAAGATGACAACTTTCTTAGCCGCAGATGTAATCCAAAGGGAGATGAGAAAGAATGGAGAGGAGCACAGGGCACAGTGTGGACAGAAGAAAAAGCTGAGAGCTGACTCAGTCCACACAGGCATATGCATAGTCCACTGCTGGCATCTTGCACCAGCTGATACAGTCTCTATTCCATAGTGAGGCACTTAAAATCAACATGCAGAAAAGCCCAATGAAAATCACAAAGGGGCAGATGTTAGAAGGTCACATTAGACAGTGGTAAATGGACCAAGGGCACATTAGACAAAACAGTGGCAAGTGGATCATGGCACAGTGCACTTGATGGCAACTGAGTACCTGTTCCACATAGAGCTTGCACTGACTGGAAAGAAAGGAAGAAAACTAAGTTTCTGTAGTCTAGAGTGACCCCTTGGATAGAGGGCTTACTGTCTGATGGGAAGATAGGAAGCAATATACGCCATAGAAGCACAGCGCTGGATCTGCATAAGGGCAGAAAACTGGAGGGTTAATGAATGGCACATCAACAGATAGGCACAAATCATAGGAAAAAGATCAGAAGGTCTCCTGCCAGAGAGAATGTTCAAGCAAAGGGAGATGACTGAGAGAGACCTTGCAAACAGAGAGCTCTCACAGCGAGGTTAGAAACACAACTGTAGTTTAAGGTGTCTTCAGAGCCAAGTTGGGACCCAACATTAACACCATTAGATGCAGGCATGCCTTCCTTTACTGTCATAGCAGAATTTTCAGGGTAGTTTGCAAAAGATGAACTAAGACATTTTTCAGCATATTCTGAATAAGAGTGGACTCACTGTGTAAAGGAACCATACCATGAATTTATTATTTAAATAACATCTCTCTCTTTTTTTCACATGGATTTTACATTCCGCTTGTGAAGTAGTAAGTTTCTGGCCTGGACTTTCTGGCCTAGCCCAGAGGTTCAGACCCACTCTCAGCCCCACTGCCACTTTGGCCAAATAATCACACAGAGGCTTATATTAATTTCATGCTGATTGACCTATGGCTCAGACATATTGCTAGCTAGCTTTTTCATCTTAATTCAACCTATCTTCATTAATCTGTTTAGCTATTTGGCTTGGTACCTTCTTTTCTCAGACCCTTGCATCTGCTGGTGTCTCTGCTCTGCTCTTCTTGTTCCCAGAGTTTTCATAGTCTTGTAGCCCAGCCCACATTTCCTATCTGTCTTTGACCAATCAGCTTTTTATTAAACCAGTAGGAGGGACAAATATTTACAATGTAACAGAATAATCCCATTACACACCTGTATTTCATGCAATCATGAAAGAATGTTTCCTCACTCTTCTTATGAATCAGTGTCAAACCCACTAGGATCTTGCATAAGGTTTGTGCTTACCCACTCACACGCATAGACATTTGCTTACTCACAATATTCCGACTATTCCATTCAAAAGGCAAAATGCAAACAAGTGCCACGGGGAAATGTGACCACAATGGATGGCAAAATATTTAATTAATTCTTTGCAGGCAAATTTATTTTAATTACATACTTGCAAAGATGTTTTAAGTATTAAATTCTTAAACTCTCCCTCTTAAAGCTAGTTTGCTTTCTTTTCAAACCTACACTGTAACTCTTAAGGTCAGGCAAAAACATAATTACAGCTCTTCCAATAAGGAAGCCAAAATAAAGAGGCAAGGCTAGCTACATTCCCAAGATAGGACCTTAAAATTTCCCCTATTACAACAGATATTGTCAATAGTGACTGGAACCTACATCAGCAGACAAGGGAAGTCTATTTTTTGTGTATGTGTTTTGCTTGTTTGGTTGGTTAATTAGTTTTTGTTTTTGTTTTTTGAGATAAGGTTTCTCTGTGTAGCTCTGGCTATGCTGGAAATCACTCTATAGGTTAGGCTGGCCTCAGACTCAAGAGATCAACTTGCCTCTGCCTCCTTAGTGTTGGGATTAAAAATGTGCACTACTACCACCTGGTTGAAGCTGTCATTCTTAAAGCCTATGTCATGGTCCATCTTCACAAGAGCCTTGAATCTCAATGACATTAGAAATATCAATGTTGAGATTTAAAAAAAAAAAAAAAAAAAAGACAGATTGTACCTATGAATTTATACTGGGAGGATCACATGCCACACAATTGTGTACCGGGGTAAGAAGCAGGAGTCTGAGTCTGTCCTTATCTTTAAGTAATTTTTCTCTGATCACCAGACCAGAATGTGTATCACTGTGGTTAGTGTAAATAAAGACTCAGAGTGACTTATTTTTTTCCAAACAGAAACAAACTGCCCAGTCATCCAAAAAAAACACACCAATAATGTGAGATAGAAAAATAACTGTAATTTACAGGTTTTTCCCCCTTACTGAGTTGAATTTTTTATTCTGAATACTCATATCTCACTTGTGTATTTCTAGCTCAAAGAAACATAAGCCATGTTTTAAACTTACATTTTATAAAGGATAGCATAATTTTATGTTTAAAAATTTTAGATCATCTGAATGATGGGTTTTTTTTTTATCATCTATTTATCTGTCTTAGGGTTTTTATTGCTGTGAAGAGACACCATGATCATTGATGTGGAATGTCTTCCTATAACTCTCTGAATTATCATTGGATAATAAAGAAATTGTTTTGGCATATGGCAGAGAAGCTTAGAGGCAGGTGGGAATTTCAAGCATAGATAAAGGAGAAGGAGGGTGGAGTCAAGAGAGATGATTGGAAGTGCCACCGAGAAAACAAAATGTAAAAGTACAGGGAAGCCACGAGCCAAGTGGCAAGACATAGATTAATAGAAATGAACTGAGTTGTAAGTGCTAGTTGATAATGAGCCTAAGTCATAAGCCAAAAAGTTTTTAATAATATAAGCTTTTGTGTGGTTATTTGGGGCTAAGGGACGCAGGTAGATCTAGACCTTGAGACTAGGCAAGGCCAGAAGCTTCAGGTTACAGATCATGGCAACTCTTATCTTATACAGGAAAACATTATATTGTAGTGACTCACATACAATTCAGAGCTTTAGCCCATTATTTTCAAGGCAGGAAGCAAGGCTGAGGATTCTTACATCTTGATCCTTTAGGTAACAGACAGTGATCTGTCTCAATGGGTGTGCCTTGAGCATATATTGAGAGCCTCCAAGCCTATCCCCACAATGACACGTTACCTTCAACAAGGCCATACCACCCAATAGCACTACTCTCTTTGGGGACCATTTTCCTTCAAACTACTACAATATCTATCTATCTGTCTGTCTGTCTTTCTGTCTACCATTTATCTACATCATGATGTCTGGAGTGGAATATACTTCATAAAAAAAAATCTCATGACAATGTGTCACAATAGTATCTTTAATTTTGGGTTTGTTAAAACAGTATTTATAGGGGAATTGTATTCTGTTCCATTGTAAATAATTGTCCCGCCTACTGGTTTAATAAAAATGCTGATTAGCCAAAGGCAGTCAGGAAGTGTGGGTGAGGCTACCACACTAAGAAAACTTTGGGAACATCTCAGAATAGACACAGATACCACAGAGTCACCAGAGCTACCAGGAGACACAGAGGAAATGCTGCTGAGAAAAGTTCCTGAGCCGCATGGCTGAACAAGATGGGTTGAGTTTAGATGAAGGAGTTCATAAGTTATATGCCTGGGCCCTAGGCCAATCAGCATAAAAATAATACAAGCATCTGTGTGATTATTTGGTCCTAAGTGGCAATGGGGCTGAGAGTGGGTCAGAAATTCTGGGCTAGGCTGGAAATTCTAGTCCAGAAACCTCATACAAGTATTGGGGAAGACATTGTTGTGGTCTCTGTTAGTGCATAATTAATTACCCCCAAACTAGCAGCTTATGTCTGCCTTTTCATTTTGTTCCAAGCTTTATGGTTGAAAATTCAAGCAGGGTTCCATAGGGAGGTTTCCCCTAAGACCTTTCACACAGGTGTAATCAAACAGAAACTGGGGCTTCTGCCCCAGAGGGGCATGCACTGGGAGCTCAGAGTTGCTACTAATGGCCTGACAGTTGTTGTCTCCTACAGAAGCCTAGTGTTGAAGTATAGCCAGACTTCCTACATACCTAGAATGTGCAAGAGAACAACGAAAGACTTTGTCTGACCAGCCTCCGATACTCTGGTGCCACTGAAGTTGGTGACCTCTTTTTAGGTAGAGTAACAGATTCTTTAAAGGCATATTTTGAAGCGGTGGTGGGTTTTCCTTTTGTTGTATCATTTAAAGTGAACAATTTAGTGCTTAGTTTTTGAAACTAGAGTACGGAACGTCTTGAAGACCCCACAAGTTTGTGAGTTTCTTTTATGTTTCTAGACTTTAGCACAGAGCTGTTGTGTAACAATTACTACACAACTGAACCAAAGACATACAGTCCCAATCCCTGCCATCAACTCACCAGTCAGAAGGCTAACCATCCTGATAATACTACTCTAGAGAGATAAACAAAATACTATAGGCTGCCTGAATAAAGGAGTCTAAGTAATAGTCTATCTAGCTCTCCCTCTCTACCTCTCATGGCACAGTCAAGTGGCACAGAAAGCGTCACTGGTGCCAAAAGTTGAGTCATTGTTTCTTATCCATCCCAAAGCATTGTTTTGTCCATTTCTGTTTGAAGGTATGACTTTATTAAAAACTCATAGAGACTCCAGTAATTTAGGTCATTTTTATACACAAGGATGAAGCAAGATCTCTGCCAACCTGCTGCAGGGGTCTTTCCCTCTTTGATCTTTCCAGCCCTTCTAGAAAGATAAAGAAAAGTCCCAGAGGTCTCACCACGAGGCCTTGGGACTTGGCACTCATCTTCTTAGATATGGTCTTAAAAAACTAACTTCCTGGCATTTTCTTCATGTCTCAGTAAAATATTATAATCTGTATGCTTGGTACCAAGCTGAATCTGAAAGGCTTTCTTTTCTATAATTTCCACTCTGTCCATAAGGAAGTAGAGATGTCACAAAGGCCTCCTGGGATTTTGTCATAGTGTTATAGTGTATTTCGGGCAGGAACTGTGATGTAGGACATCATCCTGACCTTTTGATGTCAGGAAAGTAGAGTGGCCAGTCACCACCTTTGCCTCACAGAGATGCAGACTTGTACAGAATGGAATTGTTAAAGAGGCCTTACAGTTGCCTAGCAGGGGAGAAGAGGTCTTGCTTTCTGGCTTAAGGTTTGTATAATTTTCCTGAGCAAAAGGCTTTTGCTTCGGTGTATACTGTGGCTGTAATTAAGTCCATTCAGTAAATTCTATATTCATTGGAAAAGGAGAGGGTGATCTTACTGTCTGAGATCGTTCTTTCACATTTTTTTTAATTCATAAAATAGAACCTTAATTCATGTTATTGAGTTGATCTTTATGTAAATGACTGCCTTCACAGCAAATGCAAACACTCAATTCAGGCTAATTTCCCCTTTTCTCACACAACATACAGGAAGTGATTCATGTTCATAAGTATTTATCTAAAATACTCTAAGTCCTTACTAGAAAGAAGAATTTCATTAACATTCGGCCTCCTGAACTCACTAATGTGGAGCAAACCTCTAATCTCCTTGTACTATTAGGGTTCTCCAGAGAAACAGAACTAATAGGGTGATTGTGTGTGTGTGTGTGGTATGTAGGTGTATGTATCTGTGTGTGTGTGTGGTGTGTAGGTGTGTGTGTCTGTATATGTGTGTGGTGTGTAGGGGTCTATGTGGTGTGTAGGGTTTGTGTGTGTGTGTCTGTATGTGTGTGTGTGGTGTGTAGGAGTGTATGTGTGTACATGTGTGTGGTGTGTAGGAGTGTGAAATTGGCTGATAGAATTATGGGAAGCTGATACAGCTCAGGGTGTCTGAGAAGCTCACTAGAGCCTCAGGAAAGCCTTGTTCATCACTCTGGGTCCAAAGGACTTAACCAGAAGCCAGATAGACTAGCCTTAGGCAAATACCTGGAAGGCCAGAGATCCAGGGTGAGTGGTACTGCAGTGTGACCTTGAAGACAGGAAACAAGGTAAAGCAATGCTTCACTGTGGACACCATCTTTCCTGTGGTAGTCAGCCTCTTTGTTCTAGGCATCTGTACTCTGGTTGAGTCTGTGTCACATTAGAGAGAATGGTGCATTACCTAGTCTAATTATTCAAGTATTACTTTCATCCACAAATACTTTCATACTCCAAATAATGCTTGACTTGATATCTGGGAAATCTCTGGCACAATCAGTTGGATACAATTAACCACCACAGTTATTTACAATGAAGGGCTAATCAAATAGAAATCTCAGATGAATTTGCAGGATTGTAACAGGAACATCCCTTCCTTTACTCTGATCTAATAAACATGTATAATATATATAATGTTCTTCCTGTTTGCTGTGTGCTCACAGCATTTTGATTTAGGACATGTGACTGAATAGGACAGCCCATATGTGTTTGCCTTTAGTTGTTGTCTTGAATACATTTAGAGTCATTAGGAGACAGATACATCTGAGGTATGTCTGTGAGGAGATATTTAACCTCGGAGGGAAAATCCACTCTTATTGTGGGCTACATCATCCCATGGGCTGGGGTCCAAGGCAATAAAAAGTGGGGAGACAGGTTGCCTTCTGCAGCTTTAACAGCAGCATCATTCTTCTAACTTTGATGCTGGGTTGGCATTGCCCTCAATAACCACTTTGTCAAGCTCAGTTCCTGGTGTGATCAGAAATTTAGCTATAGCAACAGGACAGTGGGCTCCATGGTCCACATAGCCACTGAGAAGTAAGACAGCCAAGATCATCCTCCCTAGCAAGACCCCAAGAAGAAGAGAGAGGCCTCCACCTGTTGAATCGTCTCAGTCTCAGCTCAGTCTCCGTGCACTGTGATTCTCTCCTCACAGTTCCATCCCAGAATCCCAGAAGAGGGAGAGAGACGTATGGAGCTCTACTTTGTTGAATACCATTAATACATTTCCCTGCATACACTCCTCCCCCCCATAAAGAGGAAATCAGATAAAATCTTCATCTCTCTATTTCATAAGTGTGGATGGATGTCTTCCTCCCATTCTTTCCATCATAATGGACTACTGTACCCTTTGACTGTGAGCCAAAATAATTTTTATATTGCTTTTGGCAGACATTTTGTCCCAATATACCTCCTTTATCCCTGTCCCTATAAGTATGCTCGATGGTAATAGAGGTCTGGGAGAGAAGATGTTCTATGTATCATGGTCACTCTGTGGACATCTCAGGAAGAACACTTATATAGACTCTTACCTGTACAACAGAAGATGCCAGCCTTGCTGGCATGGGGGGTTGTGGTGGGAGGGTGATGATAATGGAGTAGAGATTTGAAACAAGGCTTTACAGACATTGTCCGGCAGGAAAATAAGTCATTTGTCCAGTTATAATCTTTTGGAATTCCAGGAATCATGAGCAGTCTTCACCCTGATTGAGTCATATATCAGGGGCTCCTTCTCATCTGATGGTAGAAATTTGGCTTGCTCATTGGAGGCTGTGCGTGTGCATGTGTGTGTGCATGTGCATGTGTGTCTGTGTGTGTGTGTGTCTGTGTATGTCTGTGTCTGTGTGCTAAGAGCTTGCATTTGCACCAACCTGTTTTCACTGGAACAAGAGCAAAGTGAGACTGATAAGTTACAATGCAAAATAAAATTGTATTAAGTGGTAGAAGAAGGAAGTTGGTGCTTGTTTAGAAAGAATTTGCCATGTAATTCCACTGGTTATAAAAAATTTGTTGGGGGTTGGAGAGATGGCTCAGCGGTTAAGAGCATGCACTGCCCTTCCAGAGGACCCAGGTTCGATTCCCAGCACCCACATGGCAGCTAACAACTGTAGTTCCAGTTCCAGGCAAACACCAAGGCAAATAAATAATAAATAAAGTTTTTTTTTAAAAAAATTGTTTATAATTCCATGCCACAGAGACTCTATATAATATTATGCACATGCTGTGAAATGGGTACTGTTGTTGTAATCTATATAATCTAATGCACACACTGAGGTGGGGACTGTTATCTATATAGTGTGCACATGGTAAGGTGAGTGCTATTATTGTAATGTATATAATATAAGGCATAAACTATGAGGTGGAGGACTGTTATAATCTATAGAATGTGTACATGGTAAGGTGGGTACTGTTATTGTAATCTATATAATTTAATGCACAGGCTGTGAGGTGGATATTGTTATCATCTTCTGCTTCTGTTTGGAAGTAGGAGTATAAGGAACTCTTTATAAGAGTACAAGAGAAATTGTCCTGAGGTCATTCAGCATAGCTACTACAGAGAAGTAAAACCAGAAAGTCTGGCTTCAAGTCTAACCCCCAAATTAGCTATACCAGCCTTAGCTGCAGAAGTTTTCTCTTTGTCATCAAAACAACCTCAGTACATGCTCGGGTGCACCCTCAAGGGTATTGCCTTGTGCCATCAAGTCCAAGGGGATTACTGGGGACAACACTTCTCCTCTGCTGTTGTGCCCCATCCCTTTAGTCACAGGCAGAGAACCATAGAGGGCAAAGTGGAAGACCAGATCTGACTATCGGGATTCTCCTCTAGGCCTCCCATCATCCCATGGTAGCGCCCACCAACAGCCCACCTTCTTGTGTCTTTACACTGTTGTTTGATGGAACCCTCCCTTCCTGTGGACATTGTTGTTACATTGGTAACAGCTCACTTCCTTCTGGGCTTGACCCTGTGTTTCTACTGGATACCCGGCTCTCTCAACATGTGCAATGAAGTCCTCTGCCCTTCCAGTAGGGGATCCAGTGGTGAGAAAGGTAAGCAGGATCTCTGCCCTCCGAGATGATGGTCTGGTAGTGAAGGCCACAGTATTCAAAGAATGAATGACAAGTAAATGTAGAACTAGATGGTCAGAGTTACCACCAAGAAAGGGTATGATTTGCCATGATCCCACACTGGAAGTGGAGCTAATCAGGGAAGGCAGGAAAGATTTCCTCAGGAAATGCAAGCAGGAGCTCAATGCACCACAGGAAGCATGATCTCCAAGCATGTGGCAGAAGGTTGGGCACGGTAGAAGACGAATGTGGTGGAGATGGAGGCAGCCGAGACAGCTATGCTTGATATTTGGGTCAATTTCCCTAGAGCTGTCTGCTCTTCACTCAAGCAGAGTACTTTAGACCATCACCAGCAAGCTCCTGCTCTGAAACTACCCAACCCTCAGATCTACAAGTGAGAGGAAGAGACAAGGTTTGCCATTGTTATTTTGAATTTCCCAGGTAAGGCAACAGGTGAGGCTCATTAGCCTCCTGAACAGGACTCCCCCGTGTTGTCCATAGAATACAGGACATATTTTGGAAAATGGATGGCACCACAGGGCAAGGGAAAAGACACTTAAAAATTTTTTTTATGTTGGAACTGCCATTGGTGATGGAAATGCCAAAGATTTAGGGTATCAGAAAAGATGCCGGGTTGGCTAGTAGTAAGCCATGTGAGTTTGTGCTTGGGAAGCAGTAGTGATGTCTCAGAAAGAGCACATTTCAGAGGCCTCTCAAACTCCTGAGAATGACACTGTGATCAAAATACCATGACAAGCCGAGCTATGATGGTGCTCGCATTTAATACCAGCACTAGGGAGGCAGAGACAGATTAGATCTCTGAGTTTGAGGCCGGCTTCATCTACAGATTGAATTCCAGGATGGCCAGGGCCACCCAGAGAAAACCTGTCTTAAAAAACAAAACAAACAAAAAAATCCCATGGGCAAAAACAACTTAGAAAGAATTTGTTTGGCTTTATAATTCCGGAGGGCTAGTGTCCATTATGGCAGGGGAGGAACAGAATTGGGGCAGAAGCAGAGAGCTGAACACAGGAAGCAGAGAGAGTAGCAGGAAGCAGAGTGAGTCTATAAACCCTTAAAGCCCCTCCCCCCAAAGGTGTGCACCCTCTATCAAGGCTCCAGCTCCTGAAAGTGCCATCACCTCCTTGAAGGGCATCACCCACTGAGGACCAAATGTTTAAATACATAAACTTATGGGGAACACTTCTTACATCAGAAATGTAAGGACGGAATGATTGAAATAAGACTCTGAGAGGAAAATGGAATCAAAAGACACTGGCTTCTGCTGAGGCTCATGTGTCATTGATTGAGCTAGGAACAAAGATCAGAACCAGAGGAAGTTAATGGATGGACTTCGATTCTAACAACTGAACTACACTATTCATTTTATTTTGTGCTTGTTGTTCTTTATTTATTTTGAGAAAAGATCTCATGTAGACAGGTATTGCACTTTCATTTCAGCGTAACTTCTCTTAAGGTCATCAATTCAACATTTACAAATCCTTGGTTATTATTCATGAAAGCAAGCCCCCACAGTAGCATCAACAGAAACAATGAATATGGCTGAGTTTCCAAGGCCTCGGCCCAGTGTCAGCCCTCAATTGAACGTGAAAGAGTTTATAGACAAATATATTTTCCACATATCTTCCTAGCATAATTGTTTATCCCCATTTTGTCTTTAAAATTATATACATCTTGTGCCAAATGTTAGAAATTGTACTTCAATGAGCTAGAACGAAAAGATCATTCTACCTTAAGGGTATTTTACATAATACATTATAGGAAATTAATTTATAGGTTGGACTGAGCAAAACCCAGCACTGTGAACTGATAATGTCACCGTTTTCTCTCTTCAGTTATCATTCTCTGTGTCTGTGCTGTTCTTTCTTCCCGAATGAATCAGCTTACATCACATTTCTAATCCATATAAAAGAAAACATAGCAAATGACAGCGGCCAAGGGTTTAGTCTTAGACTTTAGACATTTTGTCTTTTGTGGTACGAAAGCCGCAGCTGACCTCCTCTAGAACAATCAATTGTGCCAGGGACTGGGGTCCAGGAAACGTTATGGTCACCCCACTTAGATTCATAGACCTTGGGAAACGGTGGCCAATCTCAATGCTCCTATGATAGCTCTAGCTGTCTGGACAAGGACTGGGAGGATAGGACATGAAAAAGAAGGACCAAGGAAATGGTTAGCGCTGACCACAGCATCCTGCTCTTGTTGCAGTGTTCTTCAGTGTTGTCTATAAATCCATGAGTAAGTACTTGTTCCTCAGAGCAGATGAGCAAGGCCTGTGAGAGACAGCATCTGTGGGAAGTCTTTGGGGGTGGGCCATCAAAGAGGATTATGGAACTATGTTCCTCTTCTGAGTCTTTTGCTTTCCAGCCAAGGAGTGAATGGTTTTGCTGTGTTACATGCTCCACTGTGATGGATTACCACAGACCCAAAGTGATAGGGCAGCCTGTCAGGAACTAAAACTGTCACATATGTGCAATTGATTGACTATTTGACAGAAAGTTTACTGATACAATTTCCACTGAGTAAATTAATATGCATGAGCCACATGATTTAAATGAAGATACTTCTAGGAATGCTTATGATTTTATAAAACATTTCAGTTTTTTTAAAAAAATTATTATCACGGCATCTAATGTTTCCAAGATGTCATATGAATGCCAAGAGAGTGATATTTATATGATTTGGACTATGAGGTTAGAACTGATTCTTTCAACAAAGCAAATTACTCATTCTAAAATTATGCTGATTTAAAGTACCATTTGCATTTCTATAGACAGAAAATTGTATAACGAACTCCAATTCTTTTGATTCTCATTTGATGAACATGAAGACTCCTCAGCATGCTGAGAGAAACAGCAGACACTGAGATTCCAGTGCATTTGGGAAAATATGGATATGTGAGATAACAGGTCTAAGGATGCTGGTGTGGATCCCGATGCTCTAAAATAAAATGAGAACTGTACACAGTATGTGTGATGAAAATGGTTGCAAGTAAAGATCTCCTGTGGGTTGTTTTATGGACGGCATTAAAAAAAGAACCAGGAAATGGTTAAGCCAGCATTTTCTTCTGGCTTCCAGGATGTGATTCTGGGAAGGACAAGGACACAGATTCTCTATTCCAGGTGTCACTGATCTATTGCCCTATGGACTTTTCCCCAAGGAATGCAAAGCCAATAGGGAACAATACATATATGAACAGAACATTTATAAAATAATCTATTTGTTGAGTGTTCAGTAGGCAATCTACATTAGCATAGAGAGACATTAGGTGCATAGAGAGACATTAGGAGCATAGAGAGTCCAAACAGGTTAGCCTGGACAAAGCAGCGGTTTGTTTCTGTGCCTTGGACCTTGTTACCAGCAGAGGCTGAAGTCTCTCCCTTTAGCATTTCTGTATTTACCTGATATCCCTCTCAACCTTACTTTCTGAATTGGAAGAGAATGGATTTCTCTTCAGTGGTGTTATTGACAGTTAAGTGTGAACATAACAGATCTGTGGTGTCCTCTCCTATAACGTAACTCAGGGAGAGGCATGTGTTTTGTTCTGTTTTGTTTTAATCTTTCTCATTTTAATCTGAATGGTGAAGAATTAAATAGATGATAAACTGTCTGCAGTTATTAAAACGGCTGCTCTTTATAACAGGAAGCCAGCAGGATGGATCAGCAAATAAAGGCACCTGCCTTCAAGCCTGGTTACCTGAGTTTGATCCCTGGAGAGAAAGCCATTTCTCCACGAGCTGTCCTCTGACCTTCACATCCACACTGTTGCACATACTCCTCTTCCCCACCCCCATTAAATAAATAAATAAATGTAAAACAGAGAGAAAAAACTGCCCTCACATGTATTTGTAAATTTGAAGGTTGACAGAGGGACATTCTCTATTACTCACCAGTATAAATTACTGCAAAAGTCAATGCACTTCCTGAAAGGAGCTGACCAGTGTCAATCTTGAGTGTTGTGAGTCACATGGCGTCCTCTGAAACCACTGAGCCACTGCACTCAATTGGGTGGTGGCAATATGAAAGCAGCCATCACTTGGAGCCAAAGCTGGAAGCATAGCTAAGTGGTAGATCACTTGCTTTACTTTAGGGTCTGAGTTTGATGTCCAGAACTGCAAGCAATAAGAAGCAGGTATGGACCTGAGTCACTCAATGTGGTGAAGCATGCAAACCTCTATCTGCAGCAACTCGGCTTGAGCTCAAAGCTTAACTATTTTCCTTTTCTGTAAAATGAGAAGATGGCACTGTCACTCCCTCATATGACATTTGTGGAGAGGAAATAAATTAATATATGCAAAGCACTCCTCTGTTCAGGAACTTTCTACTTGAGAGCATAGATACAATCAAACTTTCTTATTACTGCAAAGTGCATGTCCCAAACTTAACGCTTTAGCGGTCATGTCACAATACTCCTTTGACTCTATGACACAGGACCTTACAGCCTTTGGCAAGGTACCCTCATAAAATCCAAAATGTTTCTGAATCTTTTCCAGGAAAGAGTGAAAGAGAAAAACAAAAACATGGTGCAGTTCCCTCTGCCACAATGCTGACCGCTCATCTTGTAGTTTTACTGTTAGTGACACCCACCAGGCTTTTTGACATAATACAGATCTTGTAAATGAATGAGAAGAATGTGGGCATGAAGTTTTAATGGAGTCTGATCTGGGTTGTATGATAGAATTGGGATCAAAGATGTGTGCAAACAAGCAAGGTTACGTTTAGGGACAATAGATATGTATTCTCTTTTCCTTTCAATTTCAGTGGATAAAGAAGAGAGCAGGAACCCGCAGCTCCATTGCACAGAATTCTGTGGTGGAGAATTTTGTAGCATTTCAGGTCTGGGTAAGTTTTACCTAGGATTGCATCATCGGCTCTATTGTTCCTTTGTGTTTTCTTGTGGCACAGCGCCTGAATTTTGTACACAATTATTAATCTTTTACAAGGGCACTGTTGACATTTCTTGTAATCATTTATTTGAGTCATAAAGCTCTTCTTCAGTGAGTTGACGGTGCCTGCTATGTTCAAGGATTGCCAGGCACTGGCTGATCCAGAATGGTATCATAAGGCCAGAGCCCAAACAGCCAGGTTAGGCCCTAGAATGGACTTCAGCCACCAACCAGCTCTATGACTTGGAACAGCAAACACTGTTGTAGCAGAGAGATGGTTGTCAAACATTTTTAGAGCTCCATTTCCCTATCAGAAACACCAAAGTCAAACTACTAATGCTTGACACTTGTCTATTATACTAAGCCGGGGGCGGGGGGGGGCCTCTTAGAACTCTCTTAGAGTTCCCTTCCCATTTATGTAAGTTAGTTATAGGCTTAGATGGAGGTGCCTAGATGTGGCATGCCATGCAGTGAATGCAGAATTGGAAGCAAACTTGGCAACAGGTAGTATGGTCTTCACATGGGAAGCAGAGGTTCTGTTCTTTCTTATCTATCCCTGGGACTAGGGCTCAACCTCCCTGTGCCTGTTATGACATCTTCAAAATAAAAACCATCATACATTTTCAGCCTACGATCTAGGGCCAGTGGATCAAACAAAATAATGTTTGTAAAAGCCCCTTTAGACATTAAATATTGAAATCTGATATAAGAGCCATCATAAAGAGACCCCTGAAGACAAAAAGATGCAAAGTACCCTTTCAAACACTACAGTAGTTAAAGAAATCAACGTTTCATGAAACATTCTAAATGACTGTTAGCCACACCTTCAACACAGACTTTATTTATGGCTACTGGAAACAAATCCTTGTTAGTATGATGCTGCATTTCCCCAGTGAGAACTTTGAGTGACAAGATTCTAATGCTGTTGCAGAAATTCATGAAGTCAATACAGTCTCACCTGGTGATTGGGGCTAGATGGAGGAGGCTGACAGTGTGTTCTCTGCATCCTGAGAGGCTGTGTGAATACTCCAATAGCTCTGGGTCCCATCCAATGGAAGGATCAAAGACTGGGGTTTCTTTTAGAAAATGACTCTGTGCAGTGACATTGTCCAACACAGCTTCTTTGATAAAAGGCTCATTATCTATCTGTGTGACTTTGCTCTTGGTTTTTCTACTGGCAGTGCCAATGAGAGCATATTTAAGCAAATCCTTTTACCCCGACAGCTGTAGCAGCACCCTGACAATGTGTGCCAGTGCTCCAGGCTTGGGTGTGGAATACAATCAACCATGGGCTAAATTTCCAATTAGCTGAATCATCAAGGAATGTTAATTTATTAGCTTGCTTTTCATTGTGCTTGTCTTCCCTGGTACTTTTCTAATGTAAGCTCATTTTCAGATTAAGAAGAGGAGAGAATGCCTTGGAATCATTTCTGGAAGTCAACTGGCATGTTCCCTATAATCCCTGGGAGTTGCTTGGGTCAAAATAAGGCCACTCTAGAACACTGAGGGTGGAGAGAATGACCCCAAAGAAAAGAAATCAATATAATAATTCATACACAACTGACTCATTCTAAGAAATGGTCTGTGAATGGTAGTGGGGGAAAATCTTGTACCATCCCAGTCTGAAATAGGTAAGATTTAGTCTCTAAGTGGTGAGACTAAAATCTGAAGAGAAGTCAAGAAGCTCAAAGCTACAAGAATTGTGATTTTTGGGAAAAAAAGGTTTCATTTAAAGTAAGGTAACTGTGTGCCACCCGGGGATAGAAAGGGAAGGAACAGGGCCATGTTCCTCTTTGTCAAACAATCCATAGAAAATGCTCCTGGGCACACTTCACCGGGCACTTGGGAGATTTCAACAGGGGTTTTATAGTCAGGATGAAATATTCAGCAAGAGTCTCTACCAACATTTACCCATTAACAATCAGCTTTCAATCTAGTCATGGCAGGACATACCTGTAACTCCATCCCTTGGGAGCCTGAGGCAGCTGGGCAGTTAGTCTCGGGCCAGCCTGGCCTACACAGTGAGACCCCTTTTGGAAACAGCAGAAATAACAATCTTCCAGTGAATAATGCTGCTTCTAAGTTTTCCTAGAATCTGAAAAGGACTAAGGCGAACAAGGAGGTTTTTCAGGTTGCTATGCAGGCTGTGTACTAAGTGAGAGTATCATATCAAAGAGAACATCAGTAATGGCATGTACTTTGTAGACTTGAATATTTATTACGGCAACTTTATGGAAGGCATTAGAAAACTCCCATTGTTTTCAACAAAATCAATAAATCATTGCAACTCCTGGCTGAATTTAGAATGCTGTGAGGAAAGATATCCTTTTCTTTTTTTCTCTTATTTTTTTTTTTTACTGTGGTATAATTGGCATAATAAACTGCACACGTTTAAAGTGTAAAATTTAGTGAGCTATAACAGACACCCGAGGCCAAGAATCCATCAGCACAATAAAGACAATGAACATAGTCATCGTGCCCCAATTTTCTGCATGTCTTTACTTACACTCTCTATCTCTCCATGCCTACATCAACTCAGCAGATCAAAAACGAGTCATTAATCACAGGTTAGTTTGCATTCTCTAACATTTAAAATTTATTTAAACAAACTTTTAGATCATTCATTTAGAACATTTTTTTCTCATCATTGTAATTTGAAATTGATCCATAATGTGTGTATTATCTGTCTGCTCCTTTCCTCCTCTTTTTCTATTTTTATACCTCTGATCATAGTAGTATCTCACTATGAGTGAATCCCAAAGTTTATCTACTCACCCATCTCCTATAGTACTGCAAATAAAACTCATATGAACAATTATGATCTTCTTGTGGGCCTATGCTTTCATTTCTCCTGACTTAGGAGAGAAATAGCTTGATCTTATAGATTTGCATTTTCCTTAAGTAAACTTCTTAACTGTTTTCTTGACTGTCCCATTCCATATAATCTCTGCCAGTGTAATGGAATTACATTTGCCCCTATCCTTGCCACTACTTGGTATAGTCAACCTTTATCATTTTAATCATTCTACTAGATATATCGATGTTATTTCATCATATATCCCTTCTTAATCCAACAATCACTTACTGAGAACTTAGAAAATGCAGAATAATATTTCTTAAATAAATTTGGTCCTTAATTTTTTAAAAAAAAATGTTGTTGTGCTGAAAGAGATGTAATGTAAAATTAACCATTTTTTCTACTGTAAACCTGCCACGCAGTAGCATGAATTATGCATACAGCATTATGCGGCCATCACCAGTTTGCTTCAAATGGAAACATATGTATCCATTTGCCTCTTCTAGATATCTCATGTTAGTGGAATGATATTTCTTGTTTTCTTTTTCTCTCACAGAGAAAAAGATGTTTTAAAAAGTTCATTTGTGGTCAGCAAGTTTACCAAAATATTCTCTTATGCATATGTACATATGCATATGCTTTCTGTGTTTCATGGAGGTGTTTATCCACTCATGTGGGATGGTGGTGATGGACATTTGGTTGGTTTTCAGCTTCCGGCAATTGTTGAGTATGTTGAATATTGCTCACAGCTCCTGTGAACATTCTGTATAAGGATCTGATGGGTATTTGTCATTTTAATTTCTGCTTCCCTGTGGATTTTTATATGTAAGTTTGGTTTTCATCCATATATTTTTGTCATTGGAATTTTGTTTAAAACCATTTGACCACCTTTTAAAACTTAAATTTTATGATTCAGTTGTAAAACTTTCTGATGTGATTTTTATAGTAGTATGATTGGAGGAGAAAATTTTTGAAATTTGAAAGTGTCTGAGATAATTTTCTTTTCCTTTTGTGCAATTTTTTATTTATTTTTTGAAACAGGGGTTTTGTGTAACAACCCTAGCTGTCCTGGAACTCACTCTGTAGACCAGGCTGGCCTTGAACTCTCAGAGATTCACCTGCCTCTGTCTCCCAAGTACTGGAATTAAAGGCATATGCCACTACCACCTGGCTGCAATTCAAATTTTTGTGTCCTAATGTTTTGGAAGGCTTTTTCAGGCCTGCTTAAAACTTTGAGAAGTTTTATTGCTTTAGCTGTTAAAGTTAAGTGGATGACCCATTTTGAGTTAATGTTTATGTAGCAGGAGGTAAGGTCAAGGCTCATTTTTCCTTGTACATAAGTTTCCACATGTCCCATGCCCAATGATGGGTTACGACATGTGTAGATTGGTGGTATGTTTGTTTCACTGACATGTGCTCATGTCTAGATTCAGTTTATCAGCCTTTCAGATGTGCTGCCTGAACAGCTATCACACTGTAATATTTTAACAGTCACAGATATAGGAATTTAGCCATGAGTTGAAAATCCTACCTTTCAGACCTCTCCCCCTTACTGAGTGCTCCTAAGGTACTAGATACTCTATCATCTGATGATACAGTAAAAAAGGAAAAATGTACCAGGTTCACAAGTAAATGCATACAATTTGCTTGTTGTATATTTTATTTACTTAACCAAGCTTACTGATTCAAAGTTTACTTTCTTATTGGAAATGATTTGAAGAAAAAATATTGGACCAAATGGAATTGAAATGCTCCCTAAAGTGCCTCATTACTTGTATTTCATACCTGCGGAGTCAGTCACAAAGCATGACAACACTTGCCTACATGAAGCCCTGAGATTCCATGCCCAGTATCAGTTGTGCATAATACACTCACAAAAAGCCAAGGGTTCCCAGTGCATATGCCATTATTAGAGATCTGTATTCAAGCAACTATGCATGATTTGTTCTCTAGAATACAGTGGGAGGTTCCCTCTTTGAGAACTTCATGTGTAATTATTTATATAAGCTCACTATAACTAAATGAAAATAATTGAAATGCTAGTTTTGTGAATTATTACTCTGATATTAAGTATCCTGGTCAATAACTTTTTTCAGAGTTCTATATAATACATAGTTAATATAGGTATGCATAATACTTTGTATTTACCTCAAGTACTTTTCGACTTTCAGGCAGGAGAGGGGGAAAGAAAAGTACTGAGCAAAAGACCATAGTGTTTGATCTGAAGACCATAGGCCATGGTCCTCACCAGCTACCAACTCTGAGTCATCAAATGCCCATAATGTCCATGACATTGAAGAACAGATGTGGGATACATACATCTTCAGATTAGCATTCGAATATCCTAGACATTCTAGGCCTAACTTACTCATTTTAAATTCACAAAGTGATGATCATCATACTCTTGGCTTAACCCACATTTTAAAAATAAAAATCCGTGATTTAATTGTTACCATGTAATACTTGGGATATTTCTTATAAACATAGATTTCCAGCCACTCTGGAAAGGTATAGAAATGGAAGGTGTAGAAAATCTGGCCTTAGAGTCTAGCCTCCAGCATCTGCTGCATTTCATGAGGTCAGATGATTTGATACCTGTCTACATTGCTGAAGATAACTTTCCTACCTACATTCTCCATGGTAGTGGTTCTTAAAAGCTGGCTTTACCTTGGTGTTATGTGAAGATACTTAAAAATAATTGATCATGGCTCACCTCTAGACATTTTATATAGTTATCTCGGGGGCTGGAGAGATGGCTCAGTGGTTAAGAACACAGATTGTTCTGCAAGAAGACTGTGGTTCAATTCCCAGCACCCACATGGCAGCTCACAACTGTCTGTAACTCCAAGATCTCACCCCCTTATACAGACATACATGCAGGTATAGTCATCTCGGGGACACCAGATAGATCCTGGATTTTGGTAAACTCTCTAGGCAATTTTGTTGTGTGATGAAAATTGAGGGCCACTTAAATACATCATTCATCCTGCATATGAATCACCTGGCTATCTTGTTAACTGCAGCTGGTGAGCCAGTAGGTCTAGGATAGACCTACTGCATTTCTAAAAGTCCCTTAATTCTGCCAGTGCTGCTAGTCTGTGGGCCTCATGCTGAGTAAGACTCCGGGACATTTGGATTCATTTGGCTTGTGTTTAGAACTTAAAATACACACAAGTTTCAAGTCCAAAGGAAGCGTTTTCTAACATCACAGTTACTGCAGGGGCTGGCATACAGACGGCCAAGAATTGCATCCTACTGGCTTTTCATTGTTCAAGATATCATCTCAGTTCGTTTTGTCTCTCAAACTCTTTCTCTAGAATGCAGCTCCTTGATGGACTCGGAAATTTTTCAAACTATCTTTGCTGCTATGCATTATAAGTGACATTCCTGTATCCCTGATGGGAATTGCTTATCTTCTGACATTGTTAGGCACCAACTAATGCCAATGCCAACAGTTTGACCAGTACCTGTTGAACTGAATGGTGTGTGCTGGTTAGTTTTTGTGGTTTTTCTTTCTCCCTTCCTTCTCTCTCTCTCTCTCTCTCTCTCTCTCTCTCTCTCTCTCTCTCTTCTTTCTTTTTTTGTCAATCTTTTCAAAGGTGAAGTCTTTGGAAAGAGGAATTCAATAGAGGAAATTCCTTGATTAGATTGTTCAGTAGGCAAGTCTGGGGGACACTTTCATGGTTAATCACAGATGTGGAAGGGCCCAGCCCACTGCAGGTAATGTCACCGCAGGAAGTTGGTCCTGGATTGTATAAAAAGGAAAGCTGAGGGATCAGTGGGGAGCAAGCAATTCCTTCATGTCCACTGCTTCAGTTCCTGCCTTGACTTTACTTCACAGTGGACTGTAGGATAAATTGAAATTAACCCTTTCCCCTAAAGTTGCTTCTGGTTGTGGTCTTTATCCCATCAATAGAAAGCAAACTAGAACATATCATCTATATGACATATGAACATTTTATTGGAGTGGGTTCCAGTATGTCCCAGAAGCCCCAAGGCAATCATTCTCAAACCCCAGGATGCAGAAAATGGCTTGGAGAGTTTCCTAAAAAAAGCTTTTTTTCACTTCAGTTTGACATTTTTGGTTTAGTGAAGACACAGAATTTATATTTCCAGTAAATTCCAAGGAGATGCTCGTGGTACTGACTCAAGTATCTAGAGGTTAGAAAGGGAAGGCAGGCAAGAGGTACAAAGGGCCCCTGCCTTATCATAGTGGCCTCTTGCTTTATAACAGTTACATTTTGTGTTTCCAGATAAGATTTTACTCAAGAGAAGGTTACTAAAAAACACAAATTTAAGGCTGTCTTGGAAAGGCCAAGAACTTATCATGCAAGGGTAAATACCTGCATTCAGATGTTTAGCATTCAAGAAAATGCTGGGTGGACATAGGGGCTCAACTGTAATCCCACTGCACAGGAGGTAGAGATAGAATCTTTGATGCAAACTGGCTAGCTGGACTATCTTATGGGGTGCTCTAGGTTCAACTGGAAGACCCTGCCTCAATACATAAAGTAGAGAGTTACTGAGGAAGATTTCATTGCCAACTATACACATGCAGCCACACATGCATACATAGACATGTGAGCATGTATGCATACACACACATTCTATGTACGAATACTAATATTGTGTTGTCATTGCTTTTAATTCATAAAATCTATGGGAAATAAAAATAAAATACTATACTAGTAATGTGAGGGAAGGTGCCAGTTTAATACAAATAAAACAGGTTATTTGGGGCTGTGTATGCAGAAATAACTTTCTTTTCCTCCCATGTGACCCTGACATTAGCTCTATGCTGTGCTCAGCTATGGTGGGAAAATGTCAAAGAAAGTATAAGCATGTAGCACAAATTCTGGCTGTATTAAATAAAACTCAGAGCCAGATATATCGGAGAAAAGCTGGCATATCAGAGAGAGGAAATAGACCACAGTCAAATCTTACCCAGCCAGTTTCTCAAGGTAAAAGCTATCTTCCAGCTTCCTCAGCCTGGCTCCTCATTGCTTCTACAGAATGCCTTAAATACCTTCTCCGTCAGTTGTATTATATCCAGGTTAAAAATTAAAGGTGTAGGCTACTGCTATTTGATAGCCTTGAGCTCACAGAAACACAGAAAGATATCTGTTTCTGGAGTTATGAGATTAAAGGCATTGGTCTTTCCCTGTACTGGGATTAAAGGAGTGAGTTATCACTCTCTGGTCCTGCTGGATTGACTGTGGGTAGATCTGTTCTCTGATATTCCAGACTGGTTTTACTAAATATGTAATATATCACCACATAAGTGCACAATAAATTGCTGAAGACTTGTCTAAAAGAGGAAATGTGAATGGGGATTATAAACCATTTTTAGGTTGAGTAGACTCCTATGTTGGAGTCTCTTTCTAAGATTCCAGTGAGCACAAAGAAGGAGATGGCTGGAAAAATTCATATTTTCAGTTTCCTCAGGAAAACATTTGTGAATGTCTTATTATTTTAGTCATCTTAGTTTGGATTAGCTTTAAGGACTTCTACCACAGGAAACACATCATTACCATTTCCCAGAAAGCCCTTCATTTTACATAGTACCCAGAATGCACCCTGGTATCTTGATTTCAGATTGCTGTATTAAATACTCCAGTGAAAGAACTTAAGGGAGAAAGAGCTTAGCTCACAGTTCAAAGTAGTCTGTCATCATGAGTAAGTCAAGGCCACAGGGACTTATGTGTCTTGTGTCTTCAGTCAGAAAAGAGCAAAAAAAATAATGCATGCATGCCGACTGCTCAGTCTGCTTTCTTCTCGGGTAAAGTCTAGACTCTCCTGCCCAGGGAAAGATTCTTCTTATAAGATGGCGGTCCCTATACAGATTCACATAATCAGTATTAGAGAGATTCTACAAAGTCTAGGTTGGTTTGAACTTCAGACTCTATGGCCTCAGCTTCCAAGCGCTGGGATTACGGGAGTTTGTCTACATATCTCACCTGATAGGTGGATTCTTAAATGCGATGTGAGCGGTTGCCTGCTTTCGCCTTTTGCCCTTCAACAGACACCAAGAATAACAGAACCATGAGTGTCTGAATAGCATACCAAGGAGAACTCCGATCTGTTAGAACGTGAGTCACCTTTAAACGTGTTTGCATTTGCTAAGGATAAGCTGGGGATTTCATTTGTCCCCTTATGCTTCCAACACTCACACTAATACACAACCAAATTCAGAATTTCACAAAAGACTAAGTACTTGGTTAAGAAAAAGTAGGATTCTCGCCAGAGCACTGGAGAAGAGCTACAAAAAGAAATTTTAGGAGAAGAAAGGTGAGTGGATGCAGGTCCCTGAACTGCAAAAATAAGCCATATTCTGGGAGCAAATTTTTAAAAGTTCAACAGTTCTTGAACATTTCCCGGAGAACAAAACACAAGCTGACATGTTCTCATATCATGAAAAGGTCGAGCCAAGAACACTACTTTTTCTCTAGGAGCTTCAGGTGTGGTTACTACTCCAAGGATCTGCATTTTTACATTTTAGAAACCATAGAATTCATTTGAGCTTCTGCAGCCTGTCAGAAGCATCAGAGGGCGGTGGGCTGTCTGGATGACCTACATAGGCTCTTGCAGTCCAAGGACCGCCAGAGATCCCTCCTCACAGAAAGAACTCTTCCTTTTCCCCTAGGTCCCGCCTGGCTCCAGGAGGCGGCGGTGCCAGGGTTCTGCCGGCAGCGTCAGACTTCGGGCGGCGCATTGCTCTGGCTCACCCTTTCACCCCTCCTTCACCCCGACAGTGCCACGCCGGGTGGCGCGGTTTTTCTGACCACTAGGGAAGCTGTGCTGGCGAGGCCAGAAATTACAGGGCCTCCCTTTTTTGGTGAGCCTTGGCATCTGCGTCCTCCTGACCCCAGCCACTGTGCTGAACCTCTCAGTGGGTTCGAAAGACGCAGGATCTCGCAGTTAGCAAGTAGAGCTCCGGGGAGGCTTGAACATATTATCTCCCACCTCCCGGGGTCCCAACCTCCACTCCCAGCGTGGGCCCTGGGGATGCCCCACAGACAAACCAGCCCCAAACTGCAGAAGTAGAGCGCTACGCAGCGGAGACCGCCCTCGGTCCGGTCGCTCGGGGCATCCCCGGGCAGGGGGCGGAGGCGAGGGCAGCGGGGGAGGGAGAGGGGGTAGGAGTAGGGGCGGTAGGCACCGAGCACAACGCCAGGACCCTGGTCGCCCGCCCGGAGACTGGTAGAGGCGGAGGGTGCGGCTCGAGCTCTAGGGGCGGGGTCTCGGGCGCTGATTGGTGCGTGTCTGGGGGCGGGACGGAGGGGCGGGTCCGGGGCGGGGCTAGCGCCAGACGCTGGAGCTGAGGGCGCACGGCTAGGAGTAGCGAGCAGCTGGAGCCGAGTTGGAGGAAGCAGTGGCCGCGGCGAGGACCGCTGTGCAGCTAAAGAGCCGGGAACAGCGAAGCGCCGGCGGGTCGCAGCTGGATCTCAGGCATCTGAGAGCTGTGAACTTGAGAGGACGCTGAAGCCCAGACCGGGCAGAGGAAGGAAGAGAGCCGCCCCGGAGGTAGGTGGCGGCGGTGGGTCCCGGTGTGCCGGGGAGGGGGAGGCGGTGCGAATGCTCTCGACCGCTGCTCTTCCTGTCACCGGCAGCGGCTTGTGCTGCCGAGCCTCTGGAGGGGAAGCGACCCAGCTGCCAGCCTCCAGTTGCCAGCATCTCTTCGCCTCTGGGGAAGCGTTCTCTAGCCAGTGGCAAGCCTGCGTGGTCGCGACCACCTCCTGCTCCGATTTCCTCGGTGCTACCCAGGTCCGTCTTTGCTTGCTGACGGGCGCATTCGGTCCCGGAGTTGCCAGCGGTCGCCGGTTTCCATCCTCCTTCGTCACCTCACGCTTCTGAGGGTCCCCTATTGCCCGGCAGCTTCCTGGAGCTGGGAGTGTGCGAAGAGAACGCCTGGATCACTATCTTTGCATTAGCACGACGTTCCCTTCCAGGCCCGGCAGCTGCAGCTGGGGTCGCCTGCCGTGCTGGGCCACGGTGGTCCCCCCGAGCTCGCCCCCAGCCCCCACCCTCCGAAGTTTGCCGCCCTCCTCTTCCGGGGTGGGGGAAGTGCGCCTCGGGGCAGTCGGTGGCTGGGGTTCTAGCTTGGCGTCTGGCGCCCGCCGGGCTTGGGCAGGTTGCTGGAGGCATAATGAGTGGGATCCTGGCACCGCCCGGAAACCCAGCTTTTTCTAATGCGGGACAACCCTGGAGGGATCTGGCCAGCAATGTGCGGCCCACCGGGGAGAGCCGGTCCGCGTGCAAGCCTAAGCTAAAATATCAGGGGGGAATTGTCTGCAAGCCACTTCCTTCCCAAAGGCAGAAACTGCCCGGCAGATCACGAGACAAAGAGAATAGAAACGCTCTGGCCAGGCACGCATGTACAGAAATGCATTTTGGTAACCAGCTTTCGCGCACAATAACGCAAGGGTGTGAGCGCAGTGGCTGTGACATGTTGAATGCTGTGTGCGGGCACTGGATTCAGGGGAATTCTGCTCCCGGAGCTGGTAATACCGGAAAGGTCTCACTTCTACCGTTAATTCTCAGAGGAGCTGCAGGCTCTGTTGCTGTATTGGTGTGAGTTTATGCCTTATTTAAGGGTTTATTTTAATGGCTTTAGGGCTTAATTTTTCCCCCTTTCTTTTCCTGTCTTTTTTCTCTTTGTCAGACAGTGTGAAGTAGGAAAGGATGAAGCAGTTCCGGGTTTTGAATGTAGCATGAGCTTGTCATTTCAGTGAGATCGAGTTTCAAGTTTTAGGTGGTAGGAACACTCAGAAAGCCTAGATTCACCTAGGCTCCATGTGGAAGCATATCTTAATTTTTTGTTAGCTTGTGGTATGTTTTGGGCACCTTAAAGCTGGCAAATTATGAGCAAAAAGAGCTTGGAGTAGTAGGCAGATGGAGTTATTTCTGCCACGGTTTAGCAGATTAATAAATTTTTAAAGTAGAAATCATTAGGACTTCAGGGCCTTCTGCACAGGTGAGGTAGGAGTCCATGCATGTTTGTCACTGAGCAAAGGAACCAGCACCTCGTGAGGTTTTTTTTTTTTTTTTTTTTTTTTTTTTTTTTGACAGTTGCATTCACTGTTTTTGACATAAAACACTTAATGGTAAGCAGGTCGTCTTCTTAAGCACCCAAGTTGCTTAAAATTTGGAAAACAGCTGTTGTTGCTTCTTACAAAGAACATAATCCTGGTTTTTCTTGCACCTCTGGTGGTTCAAAGTCAGGTTTAAATAGGAAGGGTAAGTGGGGAACCTCCTTGCTTTGCAGAAGTTCCCTGCAATGTCCCCGCTGGCTGCCTTCCTCTGTGCCTGTTGCAGGCCACACTACTTTTCCATAGCAATCTGTCAGTTTTTATGATTTGAAGAAAGTTGGCTGTAGCGGACCCTGGCTCTCAGGCTGTTGTAGGAGTTTACTTTTAACTTTCATCTTGCTCTGGGACCTGTCCCTAGTTGCATAACAGCTCTGCCATGTGCACATTGTTATCTGCTGTTTTTATTTGCATTTTTTTTTTTTTTTTTTTTTTTTTTTTTTTTTTTTTTTTTTTTTTTTTTTTTTTTTTTTTTTTTTTTAATGATAGCACTCTGCTTTTTTCACAACTGGGATGCTCCGTAGCCATCTAAAAAAAGTATTTCACTTGCCTACTGATTCAATATGTTGTTTTCTTTAGTTATTATTATTTGTCTTCGATACAGTTCCAGCATAACACTGGTTTGGGGAAACTGATCAATAAAATACATTTTAAAAAAATAGGTATTTTGGCTGTTGATGGTGGTTGTATGCATGTATTTTTTGGAAATGTTAATTACACCTACGCTGATGGGTTGCTTTTTAAAATTGTTCATTAGTGTATATTTATTTTGGGGGCATTTTTATGCATGCATATTGCATATTTTGGTCATACTCTCCCCCATTACTTGCCCCTCCTCCATCTTTTGTTCCCTTTTCCCTTTCAATCTAATTTCTCAAAAGGCGTTCAATCTTAAGTACAAGTCTATTCAAGTCACACAAACTTTGCACCCTTAAACATGTTGGCTATTCCTTTAAACTTTTGCCATGAACACCATGAGCTCTAAGGTTATAGTGTTGATTGAAATTTCCTTTCTGCCCCCTTTTCTCCTAAGTAGTTCAGAGAAGTGTTGTAAAAGGCATTCACTTTGAAAATTTATCTGCATACTTGTTAAGACAGAAACAATTCTGGTCCGGCCTTTATTGTGTTTGCATTTGTGATTTACAAAATGTGTTTTATTGGATAAAGAGATAGTGAATGAGTCAACTAGGGGGAAAAGGTTTATGATCAAGTAGACTGTAGCAAGCTGAGCTAATGCTTGTGTGAACTTTTACTTTTAATTCTCTCATAGATAAGGTGTACAAACACAGAAGAAATTAGCCCCTGTCAGTACGTTATGGATATTAGATTGGCCATGCACAGAGCCCCTTGCATGGTGCATGGCTTTGCCAGCAAAAGCAGGAAATGAAGTATCCTGCTGAAGCTTTGAAAACTAGGAAGTCACCTGTCAGTAGAAGGGATTATCGGTTGTATGTGTGAATGTGTACACTCATTATTTTAAATGCAGTATCACTGTTAGTCCAGACAGGCCTTGAACTCTTGATGTAGCACAAGTTGGCTTTGAATTCTTAAGCCTTTTTTACCTGTATCTCCCAAGTCCTGGCATTACAGGCTTGTGCCACCAATAGGTTTTGGTTTTATTTTAAAATTAGATAGTGTAAATTGTATCATTTTTTCCCTTCTTTTTGAAACATCGGTTATGATAAACTTTTAAAACACTCATATTTATTGTGTTTTTTAAAGCCTCCTTTGTCTCCTCCCTAATGTGATTTTTTTTGGGGGGGTCATGGTTTTGCCAATACTCTTATTGAAATCACTTGCCTAAAGTATGGCAATTAAAGGCCATTTCTTATACACTAAGCTAAATGAACTGAAAAATGGACTGTGTAATTACTTATAGCTTGTCTGTTTAGCTTATGCTGTCCTCCTATCTCCTCTCCCCCAACCTTTTTCTAGTGAAATGTGGAATGACTGTAGAACAAGCTTTCTGAAGAAATAAAAAGGGATGATTGTGAAATCGTTGTTAGAAATTTTGTTCTCCTTAAATAAAATGTATACCCATAATTGCCTGTAGTCAAAATAGTTCTCAGGTTAATGATCTCCTGGAAGAGAATTGAAGTCACAGGAACCTGGCCGGTCAGGAGGCACCAGCAGTGTGTGTTGTGAGTTGATGGAGGTGAGGTGCCTTGTCAGTGGTTCAGCCTTTACCTCTTGCCTTTATCCTAGAATACCTCTGTGGTCCTGAGGATGGGACTTGTCCCATGGGGACCACCCAGCTGTCCTCATTCTCCTGAGCATTGCATTACTGCCTCAGTTTTTCCTTTCTAGGGGCAGCCTAAGGAGCAGGCACAAAAGCCAATTAGACAACAGTGTCATGACTCCCACCTTGTGCCCTGCCACCAAGCACACGTGTCACCCTCCACATAACACCTCGACCTCTACTGAGCTGCTTTCCACCTTGGGTCTGGAGAGAGAATAACTTGGGCTAAGTCCACAGGCAGGCTCTATCTGACTCTATTTACAGCAGGGTTTTATTTTAGGTACCTTCAGGCTTCTTTTAGAACTGCTTGCAGCATTGAAAGGCCACGCAAGAGAAAATTCCTGGCACCTGTCTGTTTCTGTTTTAAATCTGCATTGTGTAAATGGCAGTGACATTCAATGCTGATACTGCTAGCAGTTCCATTGTTCCCAAGAGCAGTTACAAGAATGCCATCACTGCAGTGGACTGTCACTTCAGGCACATTAGTTAACTTCGATTATTTTCTCATCTGCAAAATGGGGCTGTTAATTAAGCTACAGCAGTTGTAAGGATGCATGCAGAACTCCAAGAACTGTGCCTGGCACACAGCAAGCACGGAGTTGGGGTTAATTATATTAAGCTTGTCCCGAGAAGCCTGGTGCTACGTGCTTTGTGAGCGTAATTACCTTTAATCCTCATAATGACCCATGGAGGTATCAGTCTGCTTCTTCCACCAGCCTCACGGTGATGGAGGGAGGGCTCACCGACTTGACTTGCCAATAGTTACATATCTGGGCATTGTTCAGGGCAGCCCCTGTTAGCTGCAGTGCAGAATTCACCCTTCCTGCCATGAATTTTAAGGAGTACTTTCACAAGTAGAGGCAGTTTAGGGTATCTCCCTTTTGTTCTCTCCTCCCAGGGCCACCATTTCAATCCTTCTCTAAC
Organism: Sigmodon hispidus; assembly: GCA_004025045.1. Taxonomy (NCBI): domain Eukaryota; kingdom Metazoa; phylum Chordata; class Mammalia; order Rodentia; family Cricetidae; genus Sigmodon; species Sigmodon hispidus. The sequence continues at coordinate 45,614 of PVIH01005529.1, forward strand.
TGTAGAGGTCCAGAGAACCAAGCACATTGCCTCATAACCCCTTCTTGGTAGGAGGAGCTCTTCTCAGCTCTGTAGCTTTTCCTCTTAGCCCTTTCTTTAGCATGGCCTTCTTAGTCTAGAAGGGCTGCTGTTGGTGGGCCCTCCGCTGTTCAGCACAGGGTGTGCTCAGGGACACCCAGTGCTGTACCCTCTTTGCAGTCCTGTCTCTTTAATGTGTCACCTGGGTGTGTCCTGTCTGCCTTTAAAGGGCTTGCAGGCAGGAATTACGGCCTCCGCACCCTACCTACCCACATTAGCTACCCAGCCTGGAGTGTGGCAGCAGGCAGCACCTTTGGGTTCACTTGTTGGTTTGGAAATGAACAGAGATATTACATACCTGTAACATTGAGCTCATCTTTTCCCTCCTGTTTTATTCGAGGCTACCCAATCCCATCACTTTACATACAAACACAGGTGCTTACTAGGCAGTTTAGGAACCATGCATACATTAGCTTATTATTATGAGTTTAACAGTTTATAGCTTCCAGAATTTTGAAAGGTAGACAGATTTTCAAGTAATGGTTCTTGTCTTTCAAAAGACTGTATAAGATGAGGTGGGACTTGTACCCTAGATTCTAAGCTAGCATGCATGTTAAAAGAGAAGGGTTAGAGATGGTGTAGGCTGCCCACCCAGAGTCCTTGTCTTCCTTGTCTTAACTATAGATCCTTTTGGTGCTGCCACCCAGTGTCACAGTGCTAATTTCATCACAGGGTGGCAGTGCAAGAGTAGATATCTTTTCTTTTTCTTTTTTTTTTTTTTTAA
>PVIH01005529.1:46515-82585 GCA_004025045.1 Sigmodon hispidus
AAAAAAAAAAAAAAAAAAAAAAAAAAAAAAAAAAAAAAAAAAAAAAAAAAAAAAAAAAGAATTTATTTCCAAGCACATTAAGCAGCCACGGATTTTTATTTGTCAAGCATTAAAAATAAATTTAGTTGGGCACATAAATTGAGAATTGTTCAGTATGATAGCAGAGAAAGAATTTAGTTCTAGTGAGTGGTTCTGTAGATAGCCATGAAAAGGTTTCAAAGACTGGAACACAATAGTTCCCAGAAGGAAACTGAGCAGTCGCATATGATCTTGTATGAAAATAAGTTATTTTTTAATTTTTTCACAAAATTCCTTTATGCTTTTTTTTGAGGTGGGGGCAGTGTACAGCATCCTATGCATACATTAGCTTAGAACTTAATATCATAAAATTGCCTGGGTTATCTGAAAATGATAGTTTGCCAATGAAGACTATTGTCCACATATAAAATGACCTTTACTCTGAATCTGGGTGGAAATAGTTCACTGGGCAGGTGTTTGTAGCCAAAAAGAATGGGGGGATAATTTGATGAAAGTGGGAAATGTCTGTTTTGCCAAAACTCCAAATTGACTTCAGGAGGATCACATAATCACTTCCCAGGCTTCAGGCTGCTGGGGTGTCCTGCATTTCTGGGAACAGATTAAGGAAGAGCTTGCCAGACCTCTAGATGTGACAGTCCTGGTGACTCTAGATTGATGCTGTCCTCATCACTCCAGGGAGGAACTAAGTTGTTAGAAATTGGCCAAGAGGGATACAGGTGACAGACACTAAATTTGTAGGACAGAGAAGGACAGGATTCCAGAAGTGGTGTACTCAGGATTCTGTTATTTACTCACTTATAGACTTCTTAGGCACGGTTGCATTTTAATGAAGTCGCTGTGGAGGACATTTGCATGGTTGAGGTGCTGGGTTCTGCACTTGACAGGAGTACTGGTTTTTTTTTTTGTGCGTTGCTGTGTTAGAGAGCCAGTCACACCTGTGTGGCTGCTGTGGCGGACCAGCCAGAGCAGTCGGGATACTGCAATGTTGATGCTTCTGCTGTGTCTGAGCTGCCCCTGAGTCTCTTAGCTCATGAAGTTCAGAAGTAAGTTATGGTGATCTTAAATGTGGGGGCTCCACATACCGACTGGATCAGAATTTACATTCTACTACTGGTGCTGAGTGCAGTCATGCCCGGGACGCTGAACTTCCTCTGCTTGTCAATCGAGAATATCTATAGTTATGTTGCTTCTCGTGAGCATGGAATGGGTTAATGTAGGCTCAGCTCCCAAGAAGTATCACATGATGATGATTGTACTAATACTGCCTCATTTAAATGGGTATGGCAGGCCAGAGAAAGTGTGCCGAGTGCAGCCTGAGAGGGTTTCCTGCCTTTTCTGACCAGCCAAGGTCTCTCTGAACCTTGTCATCACATGATCAAGTCCCCACCCAAATAAATGACTGGTGTGCTTGCCCTCTCTTTTTACAACATTGCTTTCAGACGGCTTCAGTGACACCCAGTCATTGCTGACCTTGACTGCCAACCTTAACTGTCTGCATTGATCTTCCTGGCTGTATTCTACTTGCAATCCCTGAGCAGATAGGCATGCTTTACTTGCAATTCTAGTCATAAGAGATCTGGAGTTCCTTTATCAGACTAAGACCTGGAGTTCTGCAGAGTTTTTAAGATTCACCTAACAGTGGCAAGGGAAAAGCGTTGGCCCAGGCTTTGAGGCCTCAGCACACAGGGTGGGGATTGCTTCTCTAGAATCTAGCCTCCTACAGTTATCAGACTCCTCCCAGAGTTTCACCCCCTTGTGTGGACTTAGCCCCAGGCACACTCAAGAGGCTCTCAGGTTCAGAAAGCCTGAAAAGACTTGGAGCAGTTTCTGAGTTGCTGGTGTGGAACATGCCTAGCTATATTGTTATGCTGTGTACTAGGGCTCATTTCATGGTTGCTGGGGGCTGGAGGCATTGTATTTCCTGTTCTACTGAGAATCCCACCAAACTGGTCCTCTGGGTGGTTAAAATTGAGGAAGTACAAACCAGCTGGCAGAAAGATCTGCCCTGGCTACTGATTTAGGATTTTCCCCTCCCCCTAAAAGACATACAATTGCCAGGAAAAGCTAACAAAAATTTCAGGGCAGATTTGAAGGAATTAAATTATTCTTAGGCATATTGCCTGGTTTCCAAGCTTTTAGGGATATGTAAATTTTCATGTTCTTTGGAGTTCTGTGTCTCTTTTGTACAGAGCACATTAGTACAAAAAAAATGAGATTTGCTAGTTCTACATTTTTGTGTGAATTTATGCAATGAATATTTAATTTGATTCTGGATCTTTCAGCAGGAGAGGTTTTCTTCAAACGTAATATAGCTTATTTTTCTCATACGCTCCACTGGCTCCATTAATTTTTTTTTTTCCTCTGATGCCTGAAATGCAAAGTAGAGTACTATCCCAAATTAATATTCTTGCTACACAAAGATTTCCAGTATTTGTTTTTCACTTCCTTTTAATATACAGCCCTCCTTAGAGTGTTATTGTATAAAGCTAAGAGGCTTTAGCCATGTGAAGTTGAATACTTTACACTTCTGAATGCCAACAAAACAATTAATCTGTGATTAGATTTTGCTTCTTTAAGATGCCCACACTGAACAGTGCCTGTAATACTCAACTGCTCAAGTGTTTCTTCCAAACTTAGGAAAGTCTCTTTGTTTGACCTGTGTAGCTGTTTTTGTATTACTTTATTGCACAGGTTGATGAACTGAAACCTCTAGCTTGAATTTAGTCTCTACAGTAAAGGTACCATTGGGGTAGGGTGCAGCATGGGTCTAGGCTGCATGCTCTCCTAGTAGCCATCACTGATGACTAAAGTTCTCTTAACTTTGGCTCTCCAGTTGCTCTCCCCGCTATCCTGGGCACCTGAAAGAAATCATTTTTCATTACTTTGGTCTCCACAAAGACTGTCTTACATAGTACTTCCCCAGTGGTAAGCCTGGCTACTTCCTTGAATATCTTAACTCCTTAAGATCTAGTTGCTCTCCTCATTACTGGCCTGCCATTTGGCATCCCAGAAAGTCAGTGATGGTTTCCATCAAACTGAAATTAGTTCTACTTTATTCAAAGCTAATTACAAAGCCTCAGGTGTACTCCTGATTTCTGTGGGAGGTTTTGGTCAATCCCTAGCACATCTGCAGTGGATGTCTATAGCCCATGAACCCATGAGGTCTCTTGGTTCTCCTTTGCCTAATACTGGTATGGAATTCTCAGCAACACAGGATCAAACTCTTGCTTTTCTTGCTTCTGCCTGAGGGCATGTTTGACCTCACACACATTTTCCTTTTATCCTGTGTACTACTTCAGTTTGCACCTTTACGTACCTGCTGCTCTGTCCTCTGTCCTCACCTTTCTCCAGCAACTCTCACCCCATTCTCTCCCTGTGCCAGTTTCTCCTGGGTCAGATTGGGATTTCTTGAGTACAGCCTTCATTCTGTGACTACTTTCTCAACATCACCCTGCAGCACTCACTGTAGACAACTGACTTGCTAACACTTCCTCTCTGTGTGCATTTCAGATGGCACTCATTGTCTTCCCAACCCAGGTTCACTGTTCCCTATTTGCCTTCTGATGGATGAGACAGCCTGTGCTTTTTTCCATAATATGATATTTGCTTGGGCTGTCTGTGCCCAGGATCATGCCACACATTCCATTCGGTCTGCAGATTGCTCCAATTTGATGTGGTCTCTCTCTCTTTCTCTCTCACTTGAATGCCATGGCATTTTGTGTCATAGTATATTATGGCCTTTGCCTAATGTTTTGGTTCCTTGTGTACTAGTCTTATCTCCAGAACATTGCCACATGCTAGCACAACTGACTACTCCTGTCCCACCCAGTGTTCTTAGAAGGCAAGGACTATCGTACTAATCTCGGTTTTGTATACCGTGTCAGGCAATAGCACACTGGCCTATGCATGTCGCCTGCCAGAGTGATTAAGTACTTTTGAATGGATGTAGAAATTCAAATCCACACAGATGGCAAAGTGTGATGTTCATTCATAAGCCTTGCTTTTGCTTTGCTAGGTGAAGCTGAGAGTGGAGTGTGGCAGTAAAATCAGACGACAGATGGACAGTGTGACAAGAACGTCAGAGAGGATTGGGCCTCGCTGTGAGAGTCAGCCTGGAATCAAGGTGTTGACAAGTCACTGAAAAAGACACCAGGGGGGAGACTGTGGCACGCAAAGGGAGTAGAGCCCTGTCTTCAGTCACACCATTGATGGAGGACAGATGGACAATCGGATGGCCAGTCACCTCTCTTAAACCTTTGGATAGTGGTCCTTTGTCCTCTGCCGGCCACCTGTTAGGGATTTCAGTCCATTCTCTGAACTTACTGTCGCTCAAAACGTAAACTCGGACTGCGGCAGACAAGCAGACACTTCGCTTGCAAGGCGACAGAGCGGTCATCATGAGTGCGGAGGGGTACCAGTACAGGGCACTGTATGACTACAAGAAGGAGAGGGAAGAGGACATCGACCTACACTTGGGGGACATACTGACTGTGAACAAAGGCTCCTTAGTGGCACTTGGATTCACTGATGGACAGGAAGCCCGGCCTGAAGATATCGGTTGGTTAAATGGCTTCAATGAAACCACTGGGGAGAGGGGAGACTTCCCAGGAACTTATGTTGAATATATTGGAAGGAAGAGAATTTCACCTCCCACTCCCAAGCCCCGGCCCCCTCGACCTCTTCCTGTTGCGCCAGGTTCTTCAAAAACTGAAGCCGACACTGAGCAACCAGGTCAGCATGATGAGTATTTGGCTATTTAATGACCTTTTGATTTTAGTTTCAAGCAATCTTTTAATTAGTAAAATCTTAGATTTGAGCTAGGATGTTACATTTTGAGCAGAAATCATCCTAGCATGTTGACCTGAACTGATATATATAGTGTATAAAAGTTTGGTCAGTCATAATATGACTAGAAGTTTGCTTTTGTGTGCTTGGGAGCTTGTATAAATTGGGAGATGGTGCTGAGTGCCTGTTTAGTGTGTATCATTAAACACTATTATTACAGTGGCTATTGAATTAATGCAGGTGTCTCATTCTTATGATTGTTATTGCTTTGGGAAAGCAGAGGGTAAGTCTACTATAAGCATATTTAATGTTAATGTGGCTTTCATGGAAAAATGTAGCATCTTAAAGTGACCACAGAACTCAGCTGAGAAAAAAATCATTGTTTTTCTAACCTAGAAGCTATCCCTTGGTTTTCTCTCGAGGCTTGGGGTTAGCCTTAAAGCAAAGGGGTTTCTGTTCCCACCAGGGCAATGCCATTGTAGTAGAGGTGCCTATAGTTGGCCTGGTCCTGGTTAGGAGATACTCAGGCTCACTGGATACCTCCACACAAAATCCATGTGCTGGAGATGGAGCATGCTTGGGCTTGGACACAGCTGTTTCTTGGTAGATTTTCTTTTTCTTTCAGTTTCTTGCTGAGATGAACTTCATGGCCAGCTTTGGTGTTGTTTGGTCAGATACTGTTTCTCACTAGAAAATCTTGCCCCCCTTGGGGGTTTGTGTATTCTTTCCCCCACCCCCAGAGATTTATAAAGGAATAACTAGGTACATGAAACTGATAAAGCTGTTGAACCCTGGTTACGTATTGAGCAGAGCTGGATGAGGGGTGCACAGGAGATTGCTAGAAGGAATCTGATAGCGCTGTGTCAGGCTTTCCCTGATTAAGGAGGGAATAAGAAGAGGCAGGTTTCAAGGGTGAGAGCTGCCTTTTAGCACCAGGCAACAAGATGGAAAATATGATGTTAAAGAACAGACTTGAGATATCCCCAAAGGGGTGGCTGCATTTTTTTTTTTTTTTTTTTTTTTTGCTTCCCACATTAGATTCCAAGGGGATAACTTGTTTTGAGAATGTTTTACTGTATTTAATAGTAACAAATAATGTGGCTTTAAAACTACACTAAGTTAGCAAAAAGCGTTGAATTGTGCATGTGTTCTGGACACGTACAATTTTCCAAGTACTGTGTTTTTTCCATATTATGGTTTAGCATACTGAAGATAAACAAGTCATTGTTATTTCTGTTTTCTGATCTGACTTCTCTTTGTCTTGATGTTTAAAAGATTTACATATTTTTAGTGTGTGTGTGCGCGCGCGCGCGCGCGTGCACTACAGGCATGCGGGTGCCCACAGAAGTCAATAGAGGGCATCACATCCCCAAACTGGAGTTACAGGAAGTTGTAGGTACCATGTGGATGTTGGAAAATTGCAGCCAAGTCTTCTGGAAGAGCAGTCAGAGCTGTTAGTTGCTTAGCGCTCTCTTTCTCTCTCTCTTTCTGGTCCCCTGACTACTTCTTCTTTTTTAAAGCTAGAACAGTTAAGTAGGTTCATTTAAGAAGAAAAATGACCTTTTTGCACCGAAAATACGAAGGGTTGCGGAACAAATAGCCCAGTTGAATTAGAGATGACTCAGAAGGTGGAGGTGAGGAGGCCAGGTCATAATTACTGACAAAAAGACTTTGTGAAAATAGCTGCTAAACAAAATTATATTTGATAACTATTATCCGTTGTACGTTTATTTGGCCGTCATACCCAGTCAAGGAATAAACCTTACAGGGAAAATGACTGTCTTTTTGTAAAGTGTTGCACTATTTATTATTGTGCTTTCTCTCTTTGGTGAGCACCAAGATTTTCAATGGCCTTTTCTTTTTTCTTTCTTTCTTTCTTTTTTGATATATGGAAAGAGAGAAAAAAATTAGTAGAATTTAAGAAGAGACCCATGATAGTGTATGTGGAAATATTAGAAAGAATGGATCTGAGCATAAATGAGAAATTAGGAATAACTAGAAGGCTGGGAAGACAGGAGGAGGGCACTGTTCTAAACAGTCATCAGATACTCTAAGAGCCTTAGCCTTGAAGTCCCATTTCAATCTGGTTTATGGGATGCGGGCAGTCAGCAGCTCCCACCTTGGTACAGAAGCAGCAGCTTTCTTTTGCCCAAGTGCATATTCATTTCCAAAACTTTTGGAGTGGAAAGCTGTGTGATGGCGAGAAAAGGGAGCTCTTTTCTCTTACATAAAAAACTTCTTCAGTCTTGTCCTTTTTCTTTAGACTCCTCCCATCTAGTGTGGCTTCCTTTGAGTTCTCTGTTTTCTTTCTCTCACTTATAAGGCTACTCATCAAGCCCTGAGAACTCTGTAGTTCTCTCTCCAGGACACCTGACACCAGACACCCTGTTGATGGGCCGTAGTAGACCCAGGAAGCTTGGACCAGTGTGCATACTAACCTTGTTTCTTTTATCCTGTTGATTCTCCATGACCCCAGTTACCCCCTTTTCTCTTCCTCGTGTTTGACAGGAGGTCTTCATGGGCTAAGCTCAAGTCATCTTTCCCATTCTGCCTCCTAAGTACCTGTACCAGCTGTGTAGGACTGCTCCTGACTGTCCCTCGGTATTTCAAAGAAGACCGTCATTCAGCTCTGGCCCTAAGTAGACACTTTATAAGCAGTTCCTTCCTAGGACTAGAATCTACCTTTTTATTTCCATGTACTGTATGCACAAGACTCTAAATTTAGTTGTGAGGTTGAAGAAACAAGCATTTTCGTGTGGACAAGCAGGCACACTTATGTAGCTATGCTAGTGAGTGCCAGGTCCATAGTAAATGCTCAGTAAATGTCATCAACAACAAAACACAACCTATATGAACATCTCATTAAGAAGCTCTTCTCAGGAAAAAATGTACCTTCTACCAGTATGTTTTGCACACAATTGTTTAGAATGCCCTGGCCTGTGCAATGAATGAGTTTCTTTTTTGAACCTTTTTGGGCTGGGGGCATCACGTTCATTCAGTAAACACAGATAGGGTTCCTAGTTTGTGCTAGAAAGCAAGACAGAAGATGAAATGAGGATGTTTTCTGTTTTCCTTCCCTCATGGCTGGGTTGTCGTCTCAGCTCCAGCAGATCTCTCCTAGGTCCCTAGGAAATATCTCTCTGCTTCCCTCTGAACTCGCCTTTCTGCTCTGGCCTTTCTCACAGTGAGCTCTTCAAGAGGAGGGGTCTTGGTGCCCTGGGATCTAGCTGTGCAACACAGTGCTGTAGTGTGTTCATCATCGTGTGATGAAAACGTGGGCTGGAGCCTCACCCGCCAGCTACAACACATGCTTCTGAAATAGGTCACTCACTCTGTGTGTCATGTGTAGGTGCACAGGGTGAATAGCTCAGCCTGCTTCTGGCCACCATGCCTTATTTTATTCACCTCTAAGGTACTCTGTCTCTTTGGCCTTCAACATTGCTTGCTGTGCCTCCAGAATGCTTATCTTCTGCCACAGCCCCTGGGACAGATTGTTCTGCTGCTAGAGAAGTGGGTGAGCTGATAGGAAGCAGAAGGTGTGTCCTATCAGTAGGTGACCTGGGACACAGATTTTGTATTATTTGTAGTGCTCCCCTCCCCCTTCCACTTTGTCTTTAGTGTGAGGGCTGCAGTTATCAAAATGAGGTTCATGTTTTATTTCACCTTCCCATAACCTAGTGTGTTGTGTTGTTTGTCTTTAGGGGGGTCAGCCACTCAGCTCCCAAATAAATCACATATGAGGCTTATTCTTAATTATCAACATCCGGCTTTAGCTTGGCTTGTTTCTAGCCAGATTTTTTTAACTTTACATTATCGCATCTATCTTTTGCCTCTGGGCTTTTCCAGTTCTCTTACTTCTGTAAATCTTACTCTTACTCAGTGGCTTGCTGTGCGGTTGGGTGGCTGGCCTCTGGAGTCCTCCTCTTTCTCTCTCTACTTCTTTTTGCTCCTTCTTCTCTTGTTATTTTATTTTTTCCATTTATACTCTCTGCCTGCCAGCCCTGCCTGTTTCTGTCTCCTGCCTTGCTATTGGCCATTCAGCTCTTTATTAGACCATCAGGTATTTTAGATAGGCAAAGTAACACAGCTTCACAGAGTTAAACAAATGCAACAATAACAAACGTAACACACCTGAAAACAATATTCTACATTAGCGTCCCACTTAAACTTCTTTGGAGGCAACCTTTTCCTTATTTTGTTTGAGTGTGCAAGGTGCGTGTTCCACACTGAGACACACATCAGTCATCTGGCCCCTGTGCTTTAGCTGACTGGTAAAAGCATTCTGTCTGATAGGACATACAACCTGACTTTGCTGGGGTCTTGCATTTCCTCTTAGCCAAGGAAATGACTCAACTGTGAGGATTTAGGGATAGAGAGTACAAATACATTCCTCTTATGAAGTTGTCTGCAGCACTGTTTAGGGGCTTGACAGCATACCTTATTGTCCTTCACTCCAAGTCCAGTATTGGCTGGTATGTAGTCTTGTGCACCTCTGACCAAGAGTGTTTGTGTAAACCTATAAAATCTGAGGAGCCACCTGACCCTGGTTTACATAAACCTCAGGCTTGCTCTACACGCTCTATGCACCCGAACCGCACCCACACCACACCACGACCCTGAGGACTCCTGACAGCAGGTCTTAGCTGGTTTTACATATAAAACAAAAGACAGCCATTGGCCTGACCTGTTTTGCATTTTGATCAAAATCTTTTCTAAATACAAAGAGAAAAGAGCCTGCATTCTGTGTTTCTTTTCATGGTTTCCCCAGGCATGTTGTCTTTACATTTTTCACACTCTGGCCTTTGAATATACCTCCATGCTTGTTACTCCTTGTCTGGAAAGCAAGGCTGCAATAAATCACATAAATCAACTGCACTACCCAGAGGTCACAGAAAGTAGAGACCTGATCCCAAATTACACACCTCGGTGGGGTGCCATGTTCTCAATGCATGACTCTCTGCTGGAGACAATAGACAGGGAGCCATTCTTGTTCGTGGGAATTATGTTTCAGAATAAGCATTCTCTTAACTGTGTCCCCCTTCTTTCCTTTTTCAAGTGAGGCATTGCCGGAAACTGGAGGATTGTCTCAGGCTTCTGACTTTGGGTGGTGGTCACTTGTTCTGCCTTCTGTAACCATGGTTCTCTGTGGAGAAAGCAGGGAAAGGTACAGGACCTTTGATGAAAAGGCCCTTGAGTCTCATTTCTTTGTTTCTGGATAGTCAGAAAAGGCTTGCATGGCTATGCCTTCTGGGTTTTTCTAGGAAACAGAATATATTTCTGAAAGATCATCAGTGTATTTGATTAATCACAAATATTTATTATGTTTGTTGTTGTTGTCTGAGATACAGTCTCACCATGTAACTGATTGGCCAAGAATTCAGTATATAGACCAAGCTGGCTTTGAACTCATAGAATTCTGCCTTCCTCTGCCTTTGGAGTACTGTGATTAAAGCATCTATCCCCATACCTGGTTACAAATATAATTCTTAATTTTGATAAAATGAGATGACCCTAACCACTTCTCTTATAATCACAGAATTTATTATTTATAAATTATTACATATTATGAAATAGCCCTTCCATAATAATATAAACAACAATATTTTTGTCAAAAAATTCTTGATTAGTTAAAATATTTTTTATGTTAATTTAAAATATAACCACCTCCCCAAATGTTTGCAAGGAAGGACAATTTGCATATTCATAACTGTTTGTAAAGGAAATTCAGAAGAGAAAGGACTCTCTCTTTCTCCCCCTTTGCCAGGAGGCCTCAGTCGCTTTTCTGACACAACCAGTTTGGAACTGACAGGCAGAGAGCCCAGAGCAGCTGAGTCAAGGCTGCCCTGGGCATTCCCAGCCTGGAGGAGGAACACACCTCCTTCCCATGGGTATTACTCACAGGAACAGGGCAGAGCAGAGCCTCATTACCCTGTGATTAGTAATAGTAGTTATATGCCTGGATAACAGGACTCGTGTCCTTCAGAATCAATGGCCAAGACAGGCAGAATAGGTTCAGTCTTTTTATACTTATTTCTGTTTTTGCCATTATGTATATATTTATATGGGCTAGTATTATTGTATTTTCCTGGAGCTGGAGTTACAGACTGTTGTGATCTGCCTGACATGGGTCCTGGGAATCAAACTCCTGTTCTGTCCTCTGAAAGAACAGAACCTGCTCTTAAGCACTGAGCCATTTCTTCAGCCCCACATTTTTTTTCCCTAAATGAAATGAATTAGGCTCCTCCAACCCTTAGCTCTGCTTCCCTTGGCTATCTGAGGTTAACTGGGAGCTGAAAACATCACTATATTAAGTGAGAAAGAGTCAGTGACCATATTTATATGACTTTACTACAGTGTTTATGATTATTGTTTTTATTAGTTGTTTATGCATTATACTCTTATCATAGCTGTGTATGTATAGGAAGAAAATGGTATATTTTCAGAGAGACTGGTGCCATTTAGGTTATAGAACTACTGTATTCCTTCACATTCTATGTTAAATTTCTGGCTTAGCATTTCTTTGGTTTGGTGTGTGTGTATCTGTCTGTGTTTGCAAAAGTATGTGAAGGACCACGGGCCTTACCTGTTCAGTGTGGATAATATCCTCCCACTTCTGATTTAAACAAGTTATTTAAGTCAAAGGAGCCTATTTTTTTTTTTTTTTCATTTAGGACTGAATTAATGTTAATGGCCTACATTTTCTTTGTCATAAAGGTAAAACCCCATAGACTTTAAGTATTTCCCCTTTAGTTCAATTGTCACTAGAGTTTTGGGGAAGTTTGATGTATAAGATGGTTTCTAGGCGAATGTATGTATCTTTGTCCAAAAGGGATTAGTAAATATGTCTTCAGTACATTTGGATTTGAGAAAATAAACATTAGAAATTTTGAAAGTCAACAACAAATGGTGCCTCGCATCTGCTAAGCTGCCTCCCCAAAAAGAGAAAGTTTTGTACCTGTGGGGAATTCACATGCCAAGTGTGTCGCATCATTTGCATATTCAAATTTTAGTTAGTAACGAACAAACAGAAAGTAAATGTTAGCAGTGCAGCTGGCTGTTGCTTATATGTGTATTTCTGTTGCTAACAGATTGTTACAAGAAAGGATGTAGAATGGACAGAAGACAAAGATGGGGGTGGGGTGGAGTGGGGTGACTTGGTGTACTAGCTAGACACAAAGAGTAGGATTGCTTGGAAGACTGTACCTAATGTCATCATGTCTTTGTTAAACGTATAGCATTTACTATCAAAGCATTCTTTAGGCTTTTAAGAAAACACATCCAAATAAAGACCTGCAATATGAAGGGAGAAATTGCTTTTATTTCAGTAACTTGGATACAATTGCCCTTAATTTAACAAAATAGTTTCAGAGCACTTTCTAAAGTATCCTCCTTTATCATTATTTGTATTGTGTTTATCCTTAATCTGCTGCTGTGGCAGTAGAAACATTAGTTTCAATCGTGTAACTAAAAATCAAATACAGTGTCCGTTGTTAAAAGGCAACTACGTAGTAGTGGAAAGGGAAGAAACAGAACTTTCTACTTCATTATGTATGCACAGTTTTCTCCCAGTGGCCCTCTGCCACTACCTCAATGTCATTTTTAGGAATGCCTTCTCTGGACTATTTCTTGCTTGGAGGTGTTGGCAATCTATTTGATATCATCTATCTTATCTGTTCTCAGCCAGTCATGTGCATTGTGCAGGGCTTAGATTATTCTGTCCTGTCAGATTGATGCATATTGAAGTTAATGTAGAAGATTATCTGTAATTTGTTGATTGAATCTGTTGTCTAGAGCAGGAAATGACATTGGCATATTTGAAGTATAAAGTTTTTCTGATATGTTATTTGGGTCAGAACCTGCCTTGCTTCTCAAATATCACTTAGCCACTTTAATACCAGTGCACAGTGATTGTAAAATGAAAACTCTCAGTACTGGTTCCTTTGAAATGAGGCTTTTTTTTTTGTTTGTTTCAACCTCTCAGTTTCTACTACTAATAATTGTTGGAGATTATATGAATTATTGCTAATGAAGTGTCCAGTTGCTCCTCCCCCCCCCCACCAATCCACATGATACTTGATTCTGAGACATATATCACCAGTGTATAATGATTTTTGTACTCTTACTGGTGGGCACTTGGCAGCAGAGCTCCTCATTGGTTCATGACTCTTAAAGGTTTGTGTGCTAAGGTACAGGAGCAAATGAAATTGTATCTGTGGAATGCCGCCTCATCCTGTGCAGCCTCTGGATTCATTGTTGTCCTTTGAGATTTATGTAATGGATATGTGAATTAAATTCTCCAAGATCAGTAAAGAATGGTGATTATAATGTATATAGATTATGAAACTTTGCTTATTTAGACTTCACATCTGTAAAAGAGGTAACACATTTGTATATTACTAGGCTGGACCCTGTCATGAAGCCAATGACTGTCATTGTCTTGGTCCAACTTTCTCCATCACAAGAAAACACCTAATACTGGTCTCAAAATATGGGATCAATGACCCAGGGTAAAGAAACTATCTTAGATTTCATTTGGCTCTACTCGTTTTAATAAAATGCAGTTTTCAAAATTACTTAAAGATGCCAAGGGAGCACTATTTGTGATATTAGGTATTTTGTTAAGATGTTATAAGTTATTATGACTACATTGAATGCTGTTGGGCTTTTAATTTTTACTATATTTTTTTAAAAACGGAATTTTTTTTTTTTTTGGTGCTGGGACTTGAACTCAGAGCCTTGTGGATGCTAAAGCAAGCCTTTTAACATGTGTCACACCCCAGCCCTTTGATGTATATTTTAACTCAGCTTAAGATTGTTGTTTCTTCACTAAACAATTCATTTAACTATTTTCTTCACTGTTGTGCTATCTCTTCAGTCTTCAGTGAACTATTCTTTAACTCTTGCTTCTTTCTATTCTAACCACAGACACAGTTGGTATCTTGTGTCAACGTTAAACTTGTTATGCATGATTATCTATAGTTTTTACATGTAGCATTTAAAAACTTTACATATTTGTGCATTATGTATAATTTTAAAGGCATTCTCTATCAGTAACAACCTCTCCTAGGTTATTTTAAAGGTAGCCAAAATGAAATTTTTATTTTTGAAAGAATTATATTTAAAGAGGCTAGAACACTGATTTTTATCTAATTCTAAAGAATGAGATGGAACAAATGTGTTTAGAATATATTAAAGTTTGTATAACAACCACTGTTCCCTAATTCTCACAAAAATGTCTTTTATTTTTAAGTTGAACTTAAAATTCTGTAGACTTAAGTGTCAGTCAGGCCTTCTCTAGGGATTTAATATGCATATTGGATTTGCTACTTGCTTATCCTACAAAGGTAGGTACTTAAAGCTATTTTGAGATAAAACATAAGCTCATATTATTGTGTGAATAGTTTTTGGAAAGAAAGGCCATAACCAAGGAGTCTTTGCTGGGTAGAAAGCCACATCCAGCAAGGTGGCAGCCACCGCATGGGTCTTGACTTGCTGTCTCCTCTGAAGTTATGGGCTGCTGAGGTCTGCCTTGTGACTGATCTTCATATATGTCTGCTTTATCTGCTAAGTTTCATTAGTCCATCCACATAAATACCAAAGAAGTTACCTTCATCCTACATACCACTCACAGCATCTTCTTATTTCTGATCAATACGTCAAAGAATTGACTTATAAAAAGATGAATGATGCTTTAAAAAGAAGACTATGTTTTGAGTATATGCCTATATATGCTCCACTCCCACCCCAGGAAATATGCACCTTGGTCAGGTAGTTCACAAGTTATATAGTCTTGTGAAAATACCCTCCTACCCCTTTATTTCTGAAGAATCTAAATGCGGCTTCACATACATCTGAGTTTTAATTTTTCATTTTGGGGGCTTATATCCTTTTGATTAGAATGGAATATAGGCTGGGTCTGACCCGCTTCAAAGCCAAAATCCTCAGGATATCCAGCCTAAGAGCTGTGTGTTTTGGCATGCGAAGAACAGCTGCTTGGAGTCTGTACATACAAGAATTCTCACATTGGCTCGAATGAATTCGGAGCCTTGTTCCCTGAATTATGTCAAGGTTAGCAGTAGATGCTGCATTAGAGGCTTGAGTAAATTACTAAATTCCTGTGAATGTCAAACTTTATTTCTTAGCAGAATCGGCCACTGCCAAGTTTGTAATGTAAACATTCTATTCTCTTTCTGGACTTCCAAGGACAGAAGGGTGGCTGAGGGTATGTGTAGGGCACAGGTGAATTTTATTTCAAGGTACTTAACAAGATAATGTAAGGCTATGCTGTCTCTGAATCAAGGAGTACCAGAAGACTTCTTGAATACCCTGCAGTTGAAAAAAAAAATATGTTAAAAGTTACCTGAAGTTAAAAGGCCTTAACTAGTGGCTCCAGAGAACCTGCTTCCCACACAGTCATAAGAAGCAAGAACAGAAACACATTCTCAATGATTCCAGGGATCAGAACTAGTTGGAGAGCCTACCTGTTGTGAACTCAGTGGACCTGAGTTTACAGACACACTAGAGTAAGGTATTCAGGTATTCAGACAGCCTCCTCACCTGTCTGTTTCATCCCTAACATGTCTCCTCTTCCTTATCTCCCCAACTGTACCTTCCTATTCAGTAGGAGGTAGTAATTCCAGAAATCACCAAGAATGAGCTACAGTGGCTCAGACCTGTAATCCTCAGGAAACTGAGGTGCAAGGATTCCAAGTTCAAGGCCAAACTGGCTTACATAATGAGATCTGTCACGTACAAATACTCTTCAGTAAGCTAGGGGGTGGTGAAATGGGGTAGGTAGGGTCTATAGGAAGTGGGATGCTAGAGATGCTTTAGAAAGTCACAGTTAACTGAGGATTTGTGCATTCTAGGCTTTTGAGCAGTCAGGGCCTCAGACAGCCAAACTAGCAACTGGAAAGGACTTTTCTTTCAGACTAGCAAAACTATGGAGAAAGGAACATCTGTCTGGGAATTGCCTGGAAACTGATGGTTTCGTTTTGACATCTGACTTTAGACTTGAAACCAGCACCCAAGGCAAAGAAAAGGCTGGGCAAACTGCATGTCTGTGAGAGAGCTTATTCATTGGCAAATGGGAAAAACCTCCCCAAGCCTACAGAAAGGTGTCATTTTGTGCACACAATGGGTTGGAAGGCAAGAGAGACTTCTGAGGAAAAGTCAAAGGGATTTTGAGTATCAAGCTTGCCCATTCAACGTGGGCAAAAAGCAGCTGGGTAACTATGAGCCGATGAGACAATAGCATAGGATGTGATAAAAGGGAAATTAAGTTTTTAAGAGCATTTTAAATGATAAATTTATTATTTTATGTACATTGGTGTTTTTCTTGCATGGAGGTGTTTGGAGGTGTCAGATCCCTTGGAACTGGAGTTACAGACAGTTGTGAGCTGCCATGTGGGTGCTGGGAATTGAACCCAGGTTCTTTGGAAAAGTAGCCAGTGCTTATAACCACTAAGCCACCTCACCAGCCCTGAAAGGGGAATTATTAAAGAAACTAAAAGTATACTAGTCCTATCCAGCAAAAAGTAGAATGGATACTAATGGACGCTAAAAATAAGATGTGTGCTGGGAGTGATACAAGAAGAAAGATCTTGCAAAATCCAAAGAAAATGGATGAATAGAAATGGGGGGGGGGAGAAATACACAAAGAGATGTGGTATGAAAACTTCAAGGGTTGAAGCTTCATGCCTGTGTGTAGATCAGAATGTATGTTCTCCATCATTCCATATGATTCAACTGTAAAGCCACCTCTGGATGTTATTAAAAAAAAAAAAAAAAAAGGATTATAAGAATGATTAACTTCTTTGCCAAAATACATACAAGGTGTTTGTTACCAAACAACAAAATTACCTGCATCTCTAGCAATCATTGCCCAAAGCTGTTCAGTTTCAACACAGTTTTGAGAAGTAATAATGGCAAGCAAGCCATGAGTTGCCTCCTTAGACTTTATATTGACTGCATTTAAGAGATGTTTTAATACACAAGTCTTCCGAAATAACACATCAGACCTTTCATGTCTTGTGGAGGTGAAGCTTAGAAGTTATATTTTTATCCTTAAGTTCACAAAAAAAGTGCATACAATAAGATTTTGGCTAACTACAGGGTACATCTTCCAAATTCCTAGAACTACAATGATATAACAAATGTATATGCATATATTTGGAAAATGTTTCCTCTGCATAAAACTAAGAAATATCTGTGTCTCTATGTGTATATACACATAACCCAGGTGTAAATATGGCTTTAGATTTTTGCATGTTACATATGTTTCAATTACTCTGTTAATACTAATGTGTTAGCTTCCTACTTTTCATGACAATTCTATGATAGTGGCCGTATCCATACACCTGCTGTAAATCCAGAGTGTAGTTAAATGGTGTCCCCAAATCACATAGCTAGTAGAAAAGTTGGAACTTAATCTCACAGCACTCTTAAGCAAATATATCTTACTAACAAAGGCTGGTAGGTAATCATGTTATATACCTTATGACTCACCCACTCCTGGTCAGTCAGGGGTGTGTCCTGGAGCCAAAGACAGATGACCCCTGGCTTTCCAGTGACCTGTAGTCTGCCAAGACAAAAAGAGCTTAAACAAAGTGGATGTTTCCTGTTGCAGGAAATAGACTCAAGAAGAACTAATGTTTGAAGCAGACCCAGAGTCATTCTTACAGCAGAAGAATGCCAGATCAGCAAGCTGGAAGAGATGGTTCATTTTAAAGACAGTTTATCTTCTTTTCGTGTGTGTGTGTGTGTGTGTGTGTGTGTGTGTGTGTGTGTGTTATTTGGGAGCCAGGGGATTATCTTAGATGTCATCCTAGAAAGGCCATTTATCTCCATTGAGACAGGGTCTCTCAATGGCTCTTCCCATCTGTGCCTCCCTAGGACTGGGATTAAAGATGTGAGCCACCATGGCCAAGATTTTTATGTAGATTCTGGGGCCCGAACTCAGGTCTCTGTCATTAAAAGACAAGCACTCTAGTGACTGAGCTTCCCTCCAGCCCAAACCTGTGAGTCTTGTAAGATGGCTTTAAACATTAGCTTTCAAATTACCTTTCTCTTAACTAGTGCTTCTTAACATTATTTATCACATTCTTGATTTATACACCATATATGCATATATAATTATGAAATTATATTTACATAAGTAGATCTGATAGTGCAGCCTATAATGTCATAGGGAAAGCCTGGCTGGGTTAATTATACAAACCTGCTTCTCTAATGGAGCCCCTTGCTCATTCGAGCAGGCTGTAACTTGCTGCTTTACTGGCCTTCATTGTTTGGAGTTTTATGGACAGTTACATTGTAACTGTCACTTGTGGTCTCATCTTCCCCTTAAGGGAAACTTGAGAAACTCTGTCAGCCTTTTTTGAGTAGAGGAAGTTTAAACATTTTGGCGCAGAGACTTCACAATTGTTTAGCTTAAACTCGGGTTCTTGTTAGACCACATCTCCCCAGCCCCTCTGTGCCTGGAATCGGCTAGCTTTGGCTCTCGCTAAGGAAAAGTTTCACAAAGTGCAAAAATGTTTACTTTTCTTTCCTTTGCCAGATCCGGGATCTGTGCAGCAGATCTGAGAACTGGTTGCCTATCACAGTTTGGTCAAGTAACTGAAACTGTCGTCAGTCCACAGTCTTTAGTTATATAACTTTTGACCAAGTACAACTTAATTCAAAAACTTAGATAATTGAGTAATTTTTTTAAAGGGGAAACCGATCTCCCCTGCCCCTCCCTTCCTCCCTCCTTTTTATACTTCCCACCTGGCTCCTTCCTTCCGTCCCTTTCCTCTACCCTTCCTGTACTTGGATTGTCTAGCTGTGAGAAGCTTGGTTCATACACTTCACAAGGGGATGGGTCAGTTTCTCAACCATCTTTCAAAATGTAGAACTGTGTCTGGATTCGACTCTCAGGCAGCCCCACTTAGTCCATTTTCTAGGACACACAGAAGCTCTGGCTGTGGTTTCTGCTTATATGTTGGTGTGCCCCTCTATTCAGTGGGTCCCTCAAGGAGCCATCTTTCATCAGCATCAGATGCTGTCTTTAGTTCACATTTGGAAATGTGTTTGTCCTCACAGGAAATAAAAAGGTTAGATAATAGTGATTGTAAACTCTTGACATGAGGGTAGAAATATTTTGCTTATGGAGGATGAGAAAGGAATTACTATTTATTGACACATTGAAGGCAGGGCAGGTGCTAAGGAATGTTATCACCTGACTCTGGACCTCTCTTCTGTGGGCATGCACCTGGACAGTTGCATGGGTTTTGTGATTTGCTAGGAAGGTTTTATTTGTGACTTCATGATCTAGATTCCACATTCTCATTTTCTTACATACATGTAAGAGGAACTGTCCTGCTCAGACATGCAAAAGTTCAGCTTCAACATGGTTGTTCATAAGTTTGCAGGAATACGTGGAGTGCTGGGCATTGTGCACCACCCTCTAGTTTAATTCCCTAGTCCTGTTTGCAGGTTGAGGCTTAAGAAAGAAATGAAACTAGACTAAGGTCATGCACAGCTGGTGGAGTCGGTCTGCAAGCTGAATTGCTTCCGAATGTGTGTTTCTCAATACCACACACACGACTTTTAAGCAGCCAGCCCAGAGGAAAGGGACCTCTAGACAGTTGTATTGATGCATTAAGAAATGGCAGTGTCCAAACTGTAGACTTAAATACAATTTTGTATTTCTCTAAATTTTGCTTACCCTCTTTAAGTAGTTTATGAATACCATAGGTAGAAATAGTCAACATGCTAGATTGATGCCTTGTTTGAATTAAACTCATGTAAAGTTTACAAATACCATAGATAGGAATAGTCAACATGCTAGATTGATGCCTTGTTTGAATCAAAACCATGTACTAAAAGTTGTATTAAACCAGAGACCCATGGGAGGCGATTTGCATCTTCATTATTTTTTAAATTTTATTGTAATTAACTTTTTGTTATACATGGTTACACAAGGCTACTTTAATTTATGTATATAATGTATATGGAACAAATTCCCACCCTCCCCCACCACCTTTCCCACATACCTCTTTTTATGTGAATATCCATTTCTTCTAAGTTCCTTTGTGAGACTTTACAGGTGACCCCACTTATTTAGCAAAGGTGCAATTAGTTCATCATTAGTTTTGCAAGCTGGATTTGAAACCCTTACTAGCCACAGCAGTCTAAAAGACTATTTGTGCTTTATCTGGTTGCTTAGGGAAAAGGTCAGTCTTGCTTACAAAGAGAACAGTTCTGAACCCTTGGGTCAGGATGTGAATGTTTTCATGTGGCTTTAAGTTGAGTCTTGCCCAGAGAACATAGTGGTCAGACTTTGGTTCACATCTTGGGCATAATTTGCAAAGGCAAAACTTTTAGGGGTGATAGGTGGTTCTATGAGGTCATCAGATGGATGCAGTGTTTATCTTTGAAGTCTTAATTTCAGGGGATACCAGGGCTAGGAAAGCATGCTCTTCTGAGGCATTCCAGTGTTTTCTTCCCACACTGGGCCCATGAGACAGCGTGGATGTCTGTGAGATGCCATGCATCTCAGTCCATTCTTCTCCGCAGTTAGGGTATTCCAGTGCTGTAATTAGGGTTATCCTCACTCCTGTGAGGCAGGGAAATGTGCTGAGCCCAGGCTTGTCCACAAAGCCGAGCAAGAGTGGAGGAATACCCACTATTGAAGGTCCTTTCTGAGCTTGTCATCTTTGGATTAAGCCCTTGAGTGTGTCTACCCCGGGAAAGCCCCTGATTTGACAGAGGAAACCGGACCTAAGTGGGAATAAAATTTGCTGACCCCTGCCTCAGAGGGTCACATTTTTCATTTATGTTTCACATTACTCATCATAAATGACAGATAGAAAACCTTCCTCTTTCCACCCTCCCCAGACACCACATAATGGAAAATGCAAGTTTTCTGCAGAAAGTGGCTTCTTCTTCTTTTTAAATAAACTAAACAAAATGTCAGTCTTTGAAGAGACTTGCTTCCTGCCAGAATTCCCACTGGTCTACTGTCACGGTTTCCACAAAGGGCCAAGAAGGAGGGAGACCCGTTTTGAATTCCTTCACGGGAAGCCTGCATTTCTGCCTTAGGATGGGGAGGATTGTTCTGGACCTCGGGGACAGGCATAGAACACCTACTGCACTCTAACTGCTGAAGGATAATTTTGATTAAGACAGGATTTGTTCAGCGGCTGTGCTGTGATCAGTCATATAAAACTTTGCAAAGTTTTGTTTTGTTGTTCATTTCCTGTTTCTTTTTTCTTTCTTTCTTTCTTTTTTTTTTTTTTTTCCTTAAGCACTTTGTCTTATGAACTCCCAGAAGATGAGATTTTCCTCAGAGAAAATCTAGCTCTGGGAAGAGCCATCCACAGAGGTCATAACCTAAAAAATTCTTCAAGGGAAGTTGAAGTGAATTTTTAAAAAGGATAGGGGAGGCAGTATTAGGAAGCCCTAAGTTCTGCAGTGGGCCACTGGCATAGAAATCTCAAGGAAAAAGTAAAAGAAAAAAAGGAAAAAGAAACAATGAAAAAAAAAAGCAACATGAATTTAGAGGACAAGTAGTGAGTGTGTGTGTGTGTGTGTGTGAGTGTGTGAATGTGAATATGAATACTGGGGTGGACTTGATCAATACATATGTGTGTATATAAATATTAAACTATGAAAAATGATATTTCAGTTCCCACTGAAGGGCAGAAGGATCCTAGCCCACTAGGAGTTTTGTGTGTTTCCCAAATGGCTGCTGGAGAAAATCTATGTAAGTCAACCATGGTCCGCAGGTTGTCAAGGTTCAGCATGCCACCTGCATGGCCCCAGTCTGGGCCTTCAGCATAAATCAGGGGCCGAATTGATTTTGATGGTTTAGGATCAGACACAGGTCATCTTTGGCACCCAGAGTGGAGAGTCAGCTGATCATTGCCCATCATGTGAACCAGAGTGACAAAGGACAGCTTAATTGAAAGTGTACAGAATGGTTCCTTGAGCTTCATGGGCAATTGAGTAACATCAGTTTTCTTTCTTCACCCATGTTTTTTTCTTGCTCCTCTAGAACCAAGCATTAAGTATTCTGGTCTTTTACTAGGAAAAGATTAGACAGCTGTAGTTTAAATTAAACCGTTAATTTGGAGTGTTCTCTGGCTGCATAAATTATATTCTCTGTCAAGATTAAGTTCCTGTGGATTTGACAGATACATAAAAGTGACAATATATACTCATCCAGGGGAAATAAGAATTCTGCTAACCACAGTCCTTAGTGATGTTTTTAGTTTTCTGTTTATATTAAAACCTTTTAAAATTGAAATGATTTAACTTGGTTTCTCTTTTCTGGTTACCTTGAATTTAAAAAAATCAGAAGCATGAAGCAATTGAGTGTATTTACATGGAGACAGGACTGGGTGATGGAAAATTTCTTTTCTTTCAGTAGGATTTAGCGGTGTTGAAAGTCTTCTACCTAAATGGGTCATAATTAAAGACATTGGGGCTTATTTATTTTAATTAGAAATATTAAGCTCACTCAGTGGGCTTTATGGAAAATTTTTTTCTAATTGCATATTTTATTTTACATCAAGTAATAAATTAAATATTTGTGGGTACAAAAAAGACTTTTAGCTCTAACCACAATCATAACTCATGCTAAATACATTAATGTGTTGATTAGCTAGTTGACTGCTTCTGGATAGTTAGCTGGTTAGACCTATTGTTGATGTTTGCCTACTTAGATTTCCAGTAATAGAGATAAGGCAATCTGTGTATTCCTGAAAAATATGGATTTGTTAGCGTTTTTAAGATCAATAAGGACTAGAGGTAAAAAAGTATAGCTTTTACTGTGTATTCTTTAACATTTTGTCAGATTCTATTGTGTTGAACTTCCCATGGGTTTTATAGATAGTTTCTGAGAAACCCAAAGAAGCGCCAACTTTCTCAGCCTCTCTGCATCCCCTCAGCCTTTCTGCGTCATTTCAGCCTCTCTGCATCCTTTGTACAAGGAGCAAAGCCAAGAGTGAACTTTCTCAGTTCCTGTGGGATTAAATCCAGTCCCTGCTTCAGACAGATCCTTAGACTAGACTGCTGTCTGGAGGATGAAAGACCGCATCTCAGCATCACCAGAGGACTCAGTGTATAGCATGGAGCAGGCCTTGTGACCCATCTCTTTTTTCTAGCCAAAAAGAATCTCCTGGTTGTAGAGAAAACAATTCAGAGTACTTTAGTACATTGCCAAATCCCAGTTGTCTTTCACAGTTCTTTCTTTTGGTAAAAATGAACAGAGCAGTGGTAATAGTTTTCTGGGACATTTGGGAATTTGTATAAATAGACCAGGAAAAACAACTGGTTGGGTTTTGCATTATTTGCTATGTGTAGAACAAGTGGAGGAGAGCACTGAATAAAGGGTCATCAGACCAACCACTGCACTTTTGTTCAATGTCCCTTCCCTTTGGTCTTGCTTATGTTACACACTTATGAATAATCCAGGCATCAAGAACCTCCAGTGACACCCTTGGCCAACTGTCCATCTTAGTTACTGTGAATTATTTGCTGTATGACCTAAAGGCGGTAACATTCTTAACCCTGGCTTTCTAGTCTATAAAACAGAATTGATGGAAAGGGGCTGGGGTGCGAGGGAGGACAGGAGTATATATATAGCTTACTATTTGATGATAATATTAGGAATGGAAAGGACACAGAGAGAGAGAGAGAGAGCGCCTTAGACTTAAATGATATGTTTAAACCCAGCGAAAACGAAAGGAATTGAAATTGTCTAGCCACAGGAAATAAAGGCCAAGGGCCGATTTAAACAGTTGAAAACTGCATGAAGCCGTGGTTCAGGAGAATAGTGAACTCTTCACTCCTTTCTTTGCCAATGTCCAAGAAGAGATGAAGTTAATTGGCAGTCACACCAGCCGCCTCTTCTAAAACTTCATTCACTCATTATGAGTTCGCTTCATTTCCAGTGGAGGAAGGCAGAGCCAGCAATGCTCTGTGTTTTCTCCACAGCTCTGCCCATGCTTTCCCAGACACAGACATCCCTGGAACAGTTCGGTTTCTTAACACAGTTTTCATTTGCACATATAAGTCTTGCTGCTTGAAAGGAACTTTTTGGTAATCCTACCTGTATGTGTTCCTCTGTCTTCCCTCCTGGTATCTAGACCTTTTGTTTTGTTTTGGTGTGTTTTTTCTAACACTACTCTTTCTATTATGGTCCTAGGAGATGAGTGCTTACTATATAGCCAGCCCAAGCTGCTCTTGAACTCATGACAAACCTCCTGCCTCAGCTTCTGTAGTGCTAGAATTATAGGTGGATGCAGTCTTGCCCAACTGTTTGTGCAGCCTAAGTGTAAACCGTTCCAGGGGGTCACTGGTCTGCTGGGCAGAGTTTTGTGGACTTTATGCTGCTATATTCAGAGGGCATAGTACTGGCAAAAGCATGCCTGGAACTGCAGGCCTCTTCTGCTTTGTCTATTTAGTGTGTTTCTTTTCTTTCTTTTTTTTTTTTTAATGAAGAAAACCTTTTAGAACTTCATTTTCTTTTACAAAGTCAGAATTACAATAGCAAAATCATTTAAAACCCTTTTGTTTCCATATTGCTAGCTCATTATGAAATCGCTCATTAGTAAAAAAGTGTGCAAGGCCTTGGTTGGAGGGAGGAGAGGCCTGCTCTGAACCTGATTCGTTTGCCCAATAGAGATTGCCATCTATTGGCCAAAAGGGAGAAGTAAAACAAAAAAAGAAGTATTTTAAGTGGCCAGAGGGGATTCTTTCAGTGATGCTCTTGGCTAAAATATTTGAAAATGTACAATTTTATTAGGAATCTAAAGCCTGAGATTTAGTGTTATCGTGGTCAGTCTCTACGTCATGATAGGCATTAAAGGAGAAGGGGACACATAGGTCTTTTAAATGCATATTTCTTGAGACTGTCAGATTTCCTTTTTAATGGAACAGTAAAGAAGTTTTAATTAGACAAACTGATGGCTGATTTTGTAACTCTGTGGTTGGTTTGGGCTTTCTTTCAAAGTTCAGCCTTTGGAATCTGGTATTTCCTGCCCAGCTGACAGAAGGATGAACTGTGGAATGAGAGCTGACAAGTCCTGGTGCTGGGATCTGGCTAATTTGACCATGGTCACTACCCAAAGACTTAAAGGTTTAAGTAATGGCATCTATCCAGAGTTGTTTAATGCCATAAAGTGCATTCGACAAAAAATAAAGTGTTTGTTGAAAATTCTCAGAATTCTCAAGCCATTGCAAATAGGGGAAAGAGTTCCTTTACCATTACATGGTTTCATATATATTCAATGATTAAGGCACCTGGAACTTAAATAAAAGTGCCAGTATAGCAATTTTTATTATTAATAGCTTATCAATCAAAATCAACTTTTTATCTCAAATATCTTTAAAAAATCTTATAAATCTTGAAAGTTAAAATATACACACTAGTGCTTTATTTGTGGACTCTCTGTCTCTCTCTCTGTGTGATAATATCCTAGGAAACTATGAATGAGGCCCATATTCTAATTGTAACTTTGTGGCTTTGATGCTTTTGGACATTCCATGTTCAGCGAGTGAATTCATGTGCCTTCCAGTGAGAACTAATGATAACAACTAAAGATGTGGTATGAGAGAAGCCGGGACCCATATGTTATTTGCTTCCATTTTTATATAGTACACCTATATATGTGTGAAATAAACATATAAACTGTTACAAAGCAACATATTGATAAAGTGAGCAGAGAATAATCTAAGCAAGAAGCAAGCAGAAGAATGGTTGGAGTGAGGCCATGTAAAAAGAGATGTCTTTTTGAAGAAAGTGGAATATGCTTGTTTTTTCCACCAGAGTCTCATAAATGTCAGCATTCGGCTTACCCTGGGTAGTATGATTGAAAAAAGGAGATAGGAACGAAAGAATGGTATTGTAGAAATTGTTGAGAAGCCAAGGCATGAACATCTCATGTAGGCAAGCTGAAATGCATTGTTGAAGTCCGGCTATGTAATTTCCTTCTGAAAAGGCCTGCCCATTTACCAGTAATGATACCTTTCTTTCTTTTCTATTTTTGTCCCTTCCTTTAGGAAAAGGAATATATGCTTACTCGTTATTTCAAATTCAAAGTCATTTTCCTGTTTTAGTTACTTTTGTTCTTACCATTGGAGAAGAATTGAATTAGGTACATGTGAAACTTTTCTCTCTCAACTCTACATTTTCTTATTATCTGACATGTATCCCTTTTTAAAAACTCTCTCCTCTCATTCATCAGATCTGTTTCTTGGTACCCCTCCTTGGTTTTCCCTTTTGAATTCATGAATGCAGATATATTGGCCTTTAAAACCCTACTCGTGCAGATATCCACCCTGACACCAAGTGGCTCTGGTATAAAATCCAAGATTAAAGCATAACATTGTTGGCCTCTAACTCAGTTTCACTTTTAAACAATATTGAACTCGATCGTTGGACATCGTCATAACTAAACTGCTTTCTCCAGATGACATAGGTTAATCCGAGAAGCCCTTCTAGGAATTCTGTTGCAAATGGTACCCTGTACTACTGGGCTACCATTATAATGATTTAACTTCCCATAAAGCTGTATTTTAATAGGTGTTTATAGGCATCACTTACCAAGTATTTCAAGGGCTCTTTGAATGTAAACTTCTGGGGAAAGAAAGGTAACACTGGCGTTTTCCCAAGCAACCATTTGAATATTCCCACCCAAAAGAGTCGATGGACTATTTTTTGAGGGAAGAAATAACTGATGTAGCAAAACTCCATCTCCTACTGTTGACCTCAAGATAACTGGGGAGAATCCCCTGGGCCCTCTTCTCTACATTCTTGTGTGTTCTATGCTAATTCTATGCCAAATGCTAGCTTGGATCCCTTGAGCTAAGCTCATAATGTAATGGTGGGAAGCAGAATGTATGTCACCTAGCCAGGCGAGTGGTGTCCCTTGGAATTGGAGCTGGGTTGGGGGTACTTGGTTTCGAGGGTGGTATGTCTTCCTTAGTGTTTCCCCCAGTGGCTACACTTTTCTTTCTGGGGCTAGAGAGCTGGGGTTTGATACCTCATCTTCAGATGTTTGGGACAGGAAGGAGTCAGGTCTTCTGTGGGATACAGATCTCAGTAACAGGCCCCATGATGGAAGGCAGTGGAGACTCATGCATTGTTGTCTGCCATTATCGCTCCCCATCTCTTTCTGCTTCTTTTATTTGGTCACATTTGCCAGCTCCTTGCCTGTTATGAAGGTGCCAGGGAGAAGTCTTGACTATTTCTGTTGGGCTTGACACACCTATATATAAAATAGAAACTTACCTAAGTGTCTTAGGTTTCTATATTTATTTGCTAAAATTTCTGTCACCCATAATGTCATTGGTATGCCCATTTACAGTCATCAGTGCAGTCATTAAAAATCACATTGCTGAAGTGGACTCTGGAACCTTAACCTTCAGATATATAACATTTCTAGGGAGAAAGAAAATGTGTTTTAAGTTTACACAGCCAACTTAGAAATGAGCTTGGGAAATAGCATCCACATGTAGGCTGGAGACTTCCTGTGGTGACAGTGGGTCAGTGAAGAGAGCCTGCTTTGGGAACATGACTATGCTCCTTACTTCCCATCCCTGAAAACAGTACTCAGCAGTATGAATGAGCCGCCTTGAAATGTTGAGTCTTTGTGGGATTTCAAAATTGGGCTTATCAACATGAGTCCCTCCGAAGAAACTGGTTTTGTGTCCTCATAAAGGTCCTTAACTCAGTACTGTGCACATACTCCATTAATCCTGCGCTCTGTCCATCTACCTGGCTGTTTGTGACCGCAGGAAAAGGGAAGATAGGCTTAAAGAGCCAATTTCAATACCAATGGCCTCTTCTTGTAGGTGTCTTTTAAAGAAAGATTATAATTATATAATTTTTCTCTTTCTCCCTCCAAACCCTCCCATGTATCCCTTTGTTCTCTTTTAAATTCATGCCTTTTTCTTTAATTGTTATATATATAACACATATATGCATATATGTTATACATATAGTGTATATGCATATACATATATATATTCCTAAATACATAAGTTCAACCTGCTCAGTTTGTATCATGTTACTCATATGTATGTTTTCAAGGCTGGCCATTTGGTATCGAATAACCAATTTGTGTGCTTTTCCCTAGAAAAAGCTGTTTCTGTTACTCTCAGTATTTTTTTAGTAACCTGCAGTTCTTTCTCTATAGTTGAGGCCTTGTGAGTTATCCCCTTTCTGTTTGAGACAATACATCAGAAGCAACACCCATCAAGTCTCGACTTGGCTGCCTAAGCACAATCTGAGCAAGGATGACACCCAGTAGATATTTTGTTTTTCTGTCTTCACAGGATTTTGCTGTGTAGCCCAGTCTGGTCTTAAATTTGAGATCTTCCTGCTTTTGCCTCCTGAGTGCTGGGATTTCAGGCTCTATGACCATGCCCATTTATTGCTGCTGCTGCCAACTGTATTCTATAAGATAGATAGATAATATGATGGTTGTGATGACTAACATTGCCTCTGTTACTGTGGAAATAAAAATTCTAATGTGGAATTCCTAGACAAGAGCAAGAGGATTTTTGTGGCCAGCCTGTTCTACAAAATGAGCTTAGGGATAATCTGGACTATAAGACCCTTTTTCAAGAAGGATGTGATGGTGTAAAATTTCAGGCCCACACTCAGGAAACCAAAGCAAGGAAGACAGACAAGATTTCAAGGATCTCCTGGGATATAAATTAAGACCCTGTTTCAAAACAAAGGAAGGGAAGAAAGTTAATCGATAGAAGAAAAAAGACTATATTTTGAAATAGCAATGTCGTAGTGTATGAATGGCTTAGGACTTTTGATCAGTTCTAGAAACCATCCCTGGCAGTCTGTTGTGCCCACACCCACTCAGGTTCTCAGCTCCAATGGTGCAAGCACCGTTTCTGACAATCCATTGGTTTTTCAAGATATCTGCTTACATTTAGGTAGTCATTTTTATAATGAGTGTGTCTCTAAAATAGCTTATGGCCTTTGGCCCTTTAAGTTATCAGTTGTTAGGCTGCACTGAGAACTCTGAGGCAGAGCTGTGGTGCATTGTAATCCCAACTGCTGGGAGGTGGAGGCTGGAGAGGCACAAGCTTACAGTACAGAGCAAGCTTGAGACCCAGTCAACAAAGGCAGGGGGGAGGGAGGAAAGAAGAGAGGAGGGA
Source organism: Sigmodon hispidus (assembly GCA_004025045.1). NCBI lineage: Eukaryota > Metazoa > Chordata > Mammalia > Rodentia > Cricetidae > Sigmodon > Sigmodon hispidus. The sequence goes on from PVIH01005529.1 coordinate 75,508, forward strand.
GGAGCTAATTGACACATGTAGTGTAGCAATTGTCTTAGGGTTTCTAGTGCTGTAATAAAACACTAGGACCTAAAGTACTCTGATGAGGAAAGGGTTTGTTCCAGGGAAGTCAGGGCAGGAACTCAAAGCAGGAACCTGGAAGCAGGAACTGATGTATAGGCGGGCAATAGAAGAGAGCAGTACACAGGCTTTCTTCCCATGACCTGCTCAGCCTGCTCTCGGATAGCACCCAAGGGAGGTACTGCCCACTGTCAGCTGGATCCTCTTAGCAATCAGCAATCAAAAAGAAAAAAAAAAAAAATGCACTATAGGCCAATGTGGTAGTGACATTTTCTTAACTAAGATCCCTTCTTCCAAAATAGGCTAGTTGAAGTAAAACTAGCTAGCACACAGTGGTAGAGTACTTGCCTAACACACAGGAAGCTCTGAGTCTAATCCCAGTACCACAAAAACAAAACAAAAGACAAAAAACAAAACAAAACTAAGGGTTCTGGGTACTTGTAAGCCATTGATGGGTCAAGTCGCCTGTGGGTGGGGACAGCCTTGAGTTTCTGTGGACTGGATGAATCAGCCACTGACCGTGACACTGGACCCAGCTGCAGAGGGTAGAAAGCAGTTTTATGGACTTTTGCTCATTCTTTCAGGTTTTCTTGCCTGTTGGCTCTGTCTCATTTTTAGACTTCGCATGGTTTTCATATCTTTCTAGATGCACAGAGCAAGGTACACATATCTGGGAAAGACAGGAACGACTTTGCATCCCCAGATTAGCACTCTCTGGGGCTTTGACCCTGGTTTGGGGTAAGTGGGGCCTTGGCTGTGGGCAGGAGTGACCCATCTGGCTGTAATCCAGCTTGGCTAGCAGTGCCCAAGTTTTATCAGCAGGAGTGAGGAAGATTTCAATGCTTTGTATCTTAAGGTGTTCACCTATCTGCCAAGTATTAGAGAAGTTGGCCTCCTGTGTCTCCTTTGAAGGAACAGTGCTGGTTAGAAACCCTGCAGAGATGAGAAGTTTGCTCCTGGGTCCCTTCTCTGCTGCTAAGTCAAGGGCTGTATTTTAGACCCTCTGGACCACACCTTTTGCAGCCTGAGGATCAGCTGAATTATAGGCTCAATTTCAGGCAGAGTTGAATTTGCATCTGATGACAACAAGGGCCTACATGTGTCTCTGATTATCCTGTTGCCCTGGGAGATGCTGTTTAAGTTGGCAAATGTCCTTACTGAAAGCAAAGCTCGTCACTGGTGAGGTTGGTAACTCCCTACCCCCACCCCCAAAGGAAAGGAGGAAATTGTGTATATACCACTGAAAAGTGTAGCGGCCATCAAGTTCACCAGAAAATGTAGGTGTGGTTTCATTTTCTTTACTGGTCTCAAGATGACAATATCAAACTGCAGAAGTGTGTGTGTGTGTGTGTGTGTGTGTGTGTGTGTGTGTGTGTGTGTGTGTGGTGACAATATCCTTCTGTATGCATGTGTATGGCATATACTGCCTGAACTCTAAACTCCTAGAAATTATTTAGAAGTTCTAGTTTGTTTTGGTGTTCAGTTTCACACTTTGAATAATTCTTAGGAAACTTATTGAAAATCAGAGATTTGTGATTTCTAGGTCAAAGATCCCCAACTTTGGTAGAAAAAAAAGCCTTAAAAAAAAAATCTTCTCTGGGGCCTTGGAGCCAGGCTTGCTAGAGAAAAGACTGAGTCACCCATGCTCTCTAAATAAACCCCCACTGCCATCCAGTGGCCGTTGACTACACAGTACAGGCACTAAAACTAGACCCTTTTTTTTTTTTTCCTCCCAAGGCAAAAGCTGCTCAATTTTGTATTTTTTTCCTTCTCCTGTTCAACTTTTTCTCTGCTGATCAATTTTGTATTTTTTTCTATATAGTATCTGCATCCCCACCTCCAGTCGCTAGGGATTGAACCCAGGACCCAAAATAGTTTGACTTAAGTCAGGCTTAAGAAATCTAGGGTAAATGTGAATCTATTTACCTTGTCTCGTCTTCCTAACATAGTCGTGGCTACCTGGCAACCAGCCCTACTTCTCCTTAGTCATGGAGCATGTATTTTCTCCTCACATGTTTCTGCTAGTTTGGCTTAAAGATTAATGCTCAGTGGCGTACGCTTGCCATACTTACTTTAAAGCTAGCCTCCATCTCTCTTTGAACTTGTACTTTGAGCTGTGGTTGACCAATACCCTAGCATGGTTCATGACACTTAGCCTGCATTTCAGTCAAGAGTTTATGTGTCCCATAGGATCCATGCTGGACTCAGAGAAGGAGCCAGCTAGCAAATGGAATTATTTTGCCTTGTGAAAAGTTCCAGCCTTTTAAAACTGGGCTCTGAGAATTTTTTTTTTTTTTTTTAAAGCAAATATTCTTGGGAAGAAACGGGGTTTGTGAGTACTTGGCTAAAAGGTTTGGGAAAGGAAAGACCATTTCCTCTGGCCTCAGGAGCACATTCAATGTGAAATATGACTGTTTTAAAAGAACCCAGTTTAAATTTATTTTGGGGTTATTTATTTGACTTGAAAAATAAATGGATCCAGTGCTTATAAAAAATGTTCAGAATTCTATTTAAAATAAAATGATATTTTGCTAAGTTAGGCAAGGTGCTCCCAGCATGTGCTAGTAATTAAAAGCAGCCAGGGCTTTTAGAAGTGTTTGCAAGGACCCACAGTGAGCAGAGCTATCAGAATCTGCTGTACACATTTGCTTTCCTGGAGTTTTTTATGGTAACGGGAACCCATGCTTCCTGCCTGCTTTGGTGGAGTCAGAGTCACATATTCACTTAGCATTAGACCACGCAGGTGGGACATTTGCTCCATGGGAAGAGTGGCTAACACAGAACCCTCTAAGCCCATCCGTGCCTGCTCTGAGACAGTGGCATTCTATACCCCCGTGCATCACAGTGTTAGCTTTTGCACTTTTATAAACTTGCCTTTGGTTTAATTGTGTGTGTGACATATACGTTTGTATTTTGTGTGTACTCACATTCATGGAGGTCTGTGTGTGTTGAGGTCAGAGGTCGGTGCCTTGTGTCTTCCTCAGTCACTTTCTATCTTTTGAAAAAATATGTATTTATTTATGTGTATTGGTGTTTGCCTGCATGTATGGTATATGCACCAAGTGCTGGTGGAGGCCAGAAAAAGCTGTTCTGTTTCATGGAACTGGAGTTATTCATGGTTGTTAGCTACCATGCGGGTGCTGGAGAACTGACCCTGGGTCCCTTGCAAGAGCAGCCAGTGGTATCAACCACTGGGCCATCTGTCCGTCCCTTCCACCCCATTTTTTTTTTTGTGTGTGTGACAGAAACTCATCCTCTCTCTCCTCCCTCTCTCTCTCTCTCTCTCTCTCTCTCTCTCTCTCTCTCTCTCTCCCCTCTCTCTTTCTTCCTCCCTCCCTCCCTCTCCTCTCCTCCTCTTTCTCTCTCTCTCTCTCCCCCTGGAGCTCACTGAATGGCCAATATGGCTAGCCAGTGAACTCTAAGGATCCATCTGCCTGGATTACAGACAAGTTTTTAAGTGGGTGTTGGGGATGCAAACTCCGGTCCTGTTGCCTGCACAGCAAACATTTGATTGACTGAGTCATCTTCTCAGTCTTGTTCTCAGGATCTCAAGAGATGTTTACATGTTGGCTATTTGGTCATCAGTATGGTCAGTAAATAGGAATCTGCACATTTGGAAGAGATATGAATCAGTATCCACCAGTGTCGGAGCAAACTTCTGGGGACTCCTGTGAGGTCTCTATTCATCTGGTGCAGCCACCAAAATAAAGCTAAGCCAGGAGAGCTGCCCAAGAAAGCAGTATTTCTTCACCTACGTGAACTCTGTAGGTGTTTCATTGCTTTGTATGGCCACTTCCTCTTCGCCTGTCTACTCCTATGAGACTGGAAAATGGAAAGTTTACTGAAAACAAATTTGATTCATGGATGTCAGTTTGGAAAAGGACTGCAGGGGTTATCGATCCCCACCTACACTCTTCTTCTTAAAGGGAAAAAGTAAAATCCTAGAAGGAAGAATAGTGTGACAGAGCCCTGAAGTATTGGGCTATTTCACCAAGAAGGCATCATCAGGGGTTTCCGGTGTAAAGACTACTCAACAAATGCTTCACTTAGTGTAATTTAAAAAAATGGCACTGTCAAAACCCTTAGGCTAGGTCTATAGAAACATCAGTTTAATATATAAATCATGCTTAGCCTTGGGTTGGTCTGAATGGACCAAGAAGTGTCTTGATTTACAGTTGTAACTTGAGTCTTACTGTAATTCAGGAGATGACACCTTTGGAAGAAGTTAACTGTTTTTTAGACTGACCCACAACCTTTATTATTATTTTTCTTGTAGGCCTTAAATTTTATGGAATGCAGAGGTACAGATTACCTCAGTTGCCTTTTACTTTTTTTCTTGCACAAGGCAAACAAAACAGTATCTTAAATTAAATCAGAGTTTCCTGAGGTTCTGGAATCTTATTCCTAAATTTTCCACTGGGTAACCTCCAAGGCCCTCTTGCCTGTGTCCCCAGTTGACACTAGTCGGCCTTGACTCCAGGGATGGATTCGATGTGGCTCTGAGACAGCATTTCTGGGGAGAGAGCCTTTGAGGGGAATAAACCTAGAAGGGCCTGCAACACTTTTAGCTATTGGGTTGCTAACGAGCTTTTTAGAACTTGTGAGATTTCTAAATAGATGATGAAATTTAACACCATTTGATTGTCTAAAATTACCAGAGACGCATCGCTTGGCTTTCGAGGACACATCAGTCATCCTGACTATGCTGTCAAAGATTTTCCAATGCCACACAGGCGCAAAAGTCACTTGCAGCTAAACAAAGGAAAGTGAATGTGTTCAGGGACAAATTCTGAGGTTGGACCTTCCCAAAGACTTGGCTAGTACTCATCATTGACCATCAATATTGGAATAATTCAATGCTAAGCCTTCAGAGCCATCTATCTCATTGTCTGCTTCAGCAATGGAGTGAATAACATCACTTGTTGGCTATTGCTTTGTGACGCTCATGGACCAGGAGTTATCTGAATGCTACCTTGTAAAATAATCCTTGGGGAGCATGAGGCCATGATTAGTGATGGGTTGAAGGAAATGCCTAAGTGTTTTGAAGCTGGCTGCATCTTCTGGTCAGCCTCACTGTTTACACAGCTTCCCAGGCTTACTCAGGCCCCACTGTGCTTCAGCTAAAGGAAAGAAGTTAGGGCGAAGGTGAAGGAAGTCAGCGGACAGTAAGACTCCACTGCCACACAGCGTTGAATCCTGGAGACATTCCCAGCTGTTGGAAGGGAAAGAATCTAACTTGAGAGACTCACGATACCCTTACATCACCTTTTGGAGTATTAGGCTTTGCAAATTTGACAGAAAAGGTGAAGTTCCCCAGTTAGAGGGAACTTCATGGATCCCTGTGTGGTCTGCATTTCCCTGAGTTCTTAATTCTGTTTCTTGCAGTGGTGACTGATTGGGGCCTTGATCAGCCAGTAGCCACAGAGGTCTGAGTTTTGCAGACTGAGTAATGCAGAACCCTTGGGGCACAGTTTTTATTATTTCTCTGAAGTACCTGCTTTCAGAGAGTGAGACCTTGAATTTGCAGAGGAGGACTTATAGAAGTTAATTCAAAATGGCCTAGCTCATAGTGAGCCACCATGTGGTTGCTGGGAATTAAACTCAGGACCTCTGGAAGAGCAGCGTCTCTGATTCCCCAACTACACAATTTCTGTTTCTTAATGGAAACAGGTTGAAGTTGCATATTAGCCTAGTGTTTTCTCTAGCCCAATCTGTTTATGTTCTTTGCTTTTTATTTTTAGAGTCTTTAAATACAATATATTTTTAAAATGTGATATTTTACAGGAAACATTCGTTTATGGTTTGCTTCTTGTACTTCTGTGTAGTAAAGTTAGTTGATTCTGGTCAAGTAATTATGATTTTTTTATCTTGATCTCTAATGTTAAGTCCATTGTTGTGTGAACTGTTGATAATCTTAGATTTTTTCCCCAATGATTCCTATCAGTGAGCAGTTATTCTAAGGAAAAGTGTTCCCCACATCTTTACAATGAGAATTTGGCTTGGCACTCTGTAAAAACTGACCATGTCTTTGCATCTTGATCATTTCCATTTTGTATTTCCTGTATCAATATGATAGATTTTTCTTTTAGTCAGTGAAGAAGCTGGCTTTTGTGTGAGTAAAGGCCAGAGAGTACCTGCAAACTTCAGCTTTCTCATAGACTGGGGAGGATGCTCACTAGAAGGGAGGGAGAGAAGGAAAAATGGAGGGAAGAACAGGGTGAATGAGTATGAGAGAGAGTAAGAGACTATGGATGAGTGGATATGGAGGAAGGAAAACATTGACAAGTTAAGAAAAAGGGTTCAACAAACATAAGCCCTGTGTTCTGCCTTATTGAATGGCAGTACATTATTGGTAGCCTTGTGATGCTGCAAGATTTTGGGAGAGGTGGTACATTGGGTCCTATCTTGCAGTATAGAGCATCCTCTGGTATGGCCACTGTAGGGAGGGGTCAGAAGTACTTCATAGAGTCTTCTTGGCTTTTGCTATGCTAGGTGCCACAGAAAGCGGGGATGCGGGGTGGTCTGGTCCAAGGCGGGAACAGGCCCAGATCACCACACCACATCTGGACTTCCCCTAACCTCCCATGAACATCTTGAGTTGAAGGAGCAAGCAATAGAATTGGAAAGTTATGGAAAGACAGATGGGCAGATGGCAAGCGGAACCATGAAGCTCCCTCAAACTTCATGCTTCCTATCTAACAGAAAGATAGCCAACACTACAGAGTAACCATAAAGCTGGCCTCTTGGCTTGATGCAGTCATGGCAGCCAGTTGGGTTAGTTAATGTACAGGGTGTAAAATATTTTGAGTGTATTATGTTCTGCCCATCTTATACATATGCTGCATCATTTTATTCTTCCTTCATTAGATGATTTTTGCAGAGGACATTAACATTTCTAACCAACCATGTACTATATAGCTTTTTTTTTTTTTTTTTTTTTAATTGAGAACTGTCATTTCTGAAGGAGATTCGAGGCCTCTTATATCTACTCCCTGTTCTGTGTTAGCTGTGCCTATTC